>DWHP01003793.1:0-13078 GCA_018247895.1 Parnassius honrathi
GTGACGACCTGGTAAGACATGCAGGAAGTCGATGGATGCAGGTGGCTCAGGACCGTGCTTTGTGGCGTACCTTGGGTGAGGCCTATGTTCAGCAGTGGACTTGTGAAGGGCTGTAATGAAGATGAATGATGAAGTTAAAAATACACCAAATACGAGTATTTTACATGCTTTCATGAAATTTCACATCTAAATACATCACTGTAATTTAAATTCACATGAAAATTAAACTAATTTACGTAACTGAATGTGAGAAACCAATCGATACGCCGCCGGGAAAACTCGCGTCATAGATCTATCTATAAGCGGTGGTTTCACAGGGTAGTCTGTAAATAGTAGTGTTAGAGCCACGCTACAGCTATATTAGTGTAGCTCGACCGGTGTAAGATCAAGTTCTTACAGAATACAATACAAGCGTAAAATAGCAGCTTAAGGCTGCTGTGTTTCGTATGTTGAATGTAGAGAACCGGAGACCTCATGTCCTCACGGGTGACAACGCGTCGGCATTTTGATTCGTAATCGAGGATATGTCAGTAACCACTTATCATCAGGTGGACTGTGCGCTCGTTTGTCACCCCATTTTATACATACTCACCGTATGGTGAGTGTAGAGAGAGATCCGGTGACCTTTTTTTTACTTCAAACCAGGCATTCCGTCTTAGTCCTCAGAGGTAACAACGCATCTGTATTTTGATTTTTAATCGAGGATTAATGTAGATGTCTACGGCCACAGTACCTACTTAACATTAAATGGACTGTGTCAACTTTGTGCCCGTTTGTCACCCTTACTATATAAAAAATAAGTAGTTAAATGGTTCAATGTTGCAAGTTTAAATATTGCCTTCTTACAAATCGTAATCGTCAAGTTGAACACAAAAGTATCCTTTCCTTTTCAAATAATAGCCGCCGCATATGGTAAAGTCTCAACGCATACTTTTCTTTTCGGTATGTTAGGGAATTTGAAAATATTTAACGATAATGTAAACTCCGTTCCGCCGGCGATGGCTCATTGGTATATATATAAGTTAATCGTATGTCATAGAAAGCATTTAAACGTCCTCTCATGGGAGAGGCCTGAAAAAAAATGTCTGAGAAATTAGAAATTTTCCGAGGACATTTGTGAAGTTTGCCCGTACGCATTGTTTACCACGATATATTCAAAGAAATGACACGGTTGTGTTCTCTTCAATTAACATAGTTGTCATTTCAGCAAACACTTGAATAACACATATTTTTGACAGCCCTAGTACAGCGTCAATACCCGATACATAGTTGGAAACGTAAAATATAAATGCAAAAGCCATATTGATTGCATCCGGAGTTTTGTAGTGACGTTCGTTTAGAAGGAATACAAAACATGTCTCACAGACATTTCCATGTAATGCAACTTTTAAATTTCTTTTTACTTTCTAATATTAATATTTTATTTGCCACGTGGCGTGGCGACTTGGTATTTTAAACGTTACGCGCATTGTATCTTCGGTATTACATAATACATACTTAAATTGCACGAGGACGAATATCCAGACCCAGAACAATTATTTGTACGCCATACGAATATTGTTCCGTGCGGGATTCAAACCTACGCCACGGAGCCATCAACATAATTTTAAAATACCGGTAATTCTTGAAAGATTTCATTAATCCTACCAGCTCGAGTTACAAAACCGTTTTCATTGCCTAGAAGACTGCAGTGGACGATATAAGTGATAAGCTTGTGGAAACTGTCCTCGCGGTCGGAGCTAAGTTCTGCAAGACCCGCCGCAGAAGAACACAAAAACTCTCCGATTACACTCATAATCTCATGGCAGTTAGACGGAAAATGAAACTTCAACAGATTTGACAGCACACAGGCAACTGAACAGACAGATCTCCAAATGCATGCGAGCAGTATTAAAGTTGCGTAAAACTTTAATACTGCTCGCATTGAAGAAGCGATCGAGCGGAACCAAGGCTCCAAAGTCTTTGCCAGAGATCTGTCTGCTAGAAAGAGCCAACTGTCACAGCTGAAGGCCGAATGTGGAAGCATTGTTTCCGGGACACCTGAGATTTTAAATATGATTGAGAGGTTCTACGGACAGCTGTACACATCATCGTTGGAGCCACACGCAAGTGTAGTAGAATAGAATCCCTCTCCAGCACATTAAAAATGGGCCAGTCCCCAGGCGAGGATGGAATTAAGCGGAGCTTCTGAAAGCGTATGGAAAATCGGTATTTAAAGTCCTTCAGAAGTTTTTTAATTCCGTCCTCCATGGTGGAACTACTCCGTAGACGTAGTGCGGTGGTCTTGTTCTTCAAAAAAGGAAATAACGCTCTCTTAAAAGTTCTTCAGACACATCTTCTCGTCAGTTAAACCTCAAAACCTGAAAACGATATTGTGCAAACAGTGCGGTGTTGCCAGTGATGACTTAAGGATCTGAGACGTGGTCCTTCACTGCTGACCGTATGAGGATGTTCAAGGTCGCTCAGCGAGCTATGCTTGGGGTTTCTCTGCATATTAAACGTAGAAATGAAGATATCCGCAGTACAACCAGAGTGACCGACATTGCCCAACCGATTAGTAAGCTTAAGTTGCAATGGGCAGGCTATATAGCTTGAAGAACCGACAACCGATGGGGAAAAAAGGTTCTCTAGTGGCAACCTCGTACCGATAGGCGAAGTGTACGGCGACCCTCACTCGATGGAGTGACGACCTGGTAGGACATGCAAGAAGTCGATGGATGCAGGTGGCTCAGGACAATGTTTTGTGGCATGTCTTGTGGGTGGGCTATGTTCAGCAGTCGACTTGTGAAGGGCTGTAATGATGATGATGATGAAGTGCCGTTTTTGAAAGATAAATTATCTGTTACTGTTATAACAGTAATTACCATTATAGATAATTTATCTATAGTTACTAAATAAAATTGAATTCAAATGACGGCCGTGCTTGTTTCCCTCATTTTTTTTAATAAAATTGTTGAATGCGAATACACTACAAATCGGAAACTGAAAACATCTATAAAAAGTATCACGAAAATATTTGGCAGTGCAACACTTATAAATGTATTTTTTCTTGTAGTATTATAAAGTGGACTTGTTCAATAAATGTTTAATAATGTTAATAAATGATAATGAATATTATATCTCTCTACAGTTGGATTTTGGTTTCGTACTCTGGTTCTGTACTTGGATAGTCATCGTAGCCTTACTGTACAAATACGTTAGCACTTCGATATACCGACAGTCAATTTGGCACCGCTGAAAGGGCTGCAGTAACGCCCAAATTACGACGGAATCAAATGCGTAATGACTCCCAAAAACAGCACGTAGACGCGGCTCAGAAGGGAAATCTGTCAGTAATTCTTCAAGTGAGCATTGTTACCTTTCTTGAAGAACAAGACCACCGCACTCCTGTTGCATGCCTCCGGAGTAGTGCCACCATGGAATATGGAGGCTCACAAGATCTTTACGTGGTATAGATTTACTAGCTAATATTAAGGAGTCACCACGTAATTTAGTATCTCTATTGAAAGGACTATTGATTACTGAAATTAAATATGGAGTTGTAATCTTTCAACCAATGTTCAGCAATATATACAAAAAAATTGTATATGGGTTACTATTTAAAAACAAAAGAATTAGAAGTTCAATTTCTAATTCTTTGCCTAACATACCTTATATATTTTGTTGCGTAAAGTCAATACAGTTTTTATTATTGCTATTTTGTGAAATTACATTTTATTACCAATTTTGTGAGTAAATTACCTACAGTAAATTACCTGCGCGGGTGGCGGCATCGCCGGATATCAAAGGCGTTTCACAACTGTTTGCTCTTTGCTACTACTGTGCTTGTGCCCGGCTGTGGTGCGTATATTATTAATTTGTACTATAAATTTGAATATTTAAAATTTTAGTAGAAGTTAATCTAAAATTAACTTACATATTATAATGATGTCTTATATTTACGCGAACTCTACACATTGAATAAAACTATTTATAAGATTTCATCGCATTTAATTAACTTATTTATATATCAACCTACACGTAATTTTAGCATAGCATACTTTTTCACAGAATCCCTATGGGTGACAAACGAGCATGCAGTCCACCGGATGGTGATTAGATACAATGACCCTGACCCGTAGACATTTATCTAGCATCGATTAGGAATCAAAATGCAGATACGTTGTTACCTCTGAGGACTAAGTTGGAATCCTTAGTTCTCTAGACTCACCATACGAAACACTTACGGAATTTCAGTTTCACGCTGGTATTCTGTGAGGTTATGGTCCCACTCTGGCTTGCCACACGTTTGTGATGTAGCTACATATAGCTAGGGTAGCTGCGGCGTGACCCTACTACGTTAAAAACGTCGCGGACAACTTGTTATTGTGTTTTTCTATGTACTCAATATTGAAGTTTACAATCAATGTTTTTGCACTTTACGATTCCATTTGTCGATGAACACAGCTTTGTATCAAGCTCAAATGAACGCTTATTTTATGAAACTACAAATATAAACTTTATGGAGGAGGGTGCAGCAACTGACGTAATCCAGCTGCGATATTTAAGAATAAAATCTGCTGTGTATAGCGATACATAGGCCTACTTCAATATAAACGTAATATGAAAGATTCGTTTCAACTAATAAATAGAAAGGTAAAAAGGGTCCTCACCTCGCAGTAAAACAGGTCAGAACGGTGGAGGGATCGCTTCGTTATTTTTAGTACTTAGGGTAGGGTTAGACTGAATGTATGTAGGGATACCGTTTTAGATATATAATTGATACAGTATTTATTATCTAACTGTGACCTTTTATATTTATATCGTAATTTTGACATGCGGACTAACTATGCTTGTCCTTTTTATTTTATGAATTTACTAGCTGCGCCCGCGACTTCGTTCGCATAGAATAATTTAAAGTATTTGTTATTGAACTTTTCTATTTTAACCGGATTTTGTTCACAATTGGATAGGTTATAATTTTCTTGCGTGGAACTGTAATTCTTTTTCTAAAATAAAAGTAACCTAAAATAAGTCTTAATCGTTTAGTTAGTCAGTCCCTTCGACGTTTAGCCGGCACAAACATATAGACTGACAAAAATTTCAAAAATATTTTTTTCTTATAAGTACCGTATATACTTTGACATGCATTTAGTAAAAAGCTGTTATTTTGACATGACAAACATATTTAAAATTTATTTGTATTGTATAGATTACTATCACTTGAAGAAACGAGTTCGGTCCCCGCCGGCATGAACGAGACTGTTAATTGCAATTTAAAGTGCAGGGTTACCAAGCTCTGCAGTGAAGAAAAACATCGTAAGGAAACTTGCACGTCCAAGAGAAAAATATTTCGAGGACATGTGAAATCCGCTAACACGTATTGGAGCCGGGCAGGGAGCTAATTACTGCATAATCCTCAGGAGACCTGTGTCCGGCTGTGGGGTGTCGAAGGCTTGGAACTTTTTTGTTTATATGAATATCAATCAAAAATACTCAAAAGAAATAAAATCTATTGAGTACAGGTTCTCTTATTCTTCAGAGTTGAAAAATTAGGAACTAACCTCCTCCTCTATGGTTTCGGCCATGTAATCAATACAAGAATCTAGTACCAAGTAGTTACCGTAGGAGGCAATTATGGCAGTGGTTAGAAGACTTCCCAGACTAAACAAAAAAGTAGTTTCCAATAGTTGGCAGTATGGCATGTCGTATGTGGTATACGTGGAGTAGGTGCAAGCCATCTGGTACTGCGTCTCTCTCTGAGCCTCTTCATCTGATCCTCAAACCAATAACATTGTTTAATAAGAAAGCTAAATACTTACAGTATTACCTATTTAAACAGTCTTTATTATTTACCTTTTTTTATTTTAAACACATATCATGGCATGATAATTTATATTAAATAGACCCAAAGCAAAAAAAAAATATAATGAAGATTTCTTATATGTATGTACTTACTCAAATACTTTACATTAGCTAAAACTAATTTTACGGATTTTAATGCGTTTAATTTAACTTACATTATTTACTTAATTATTTACTTATTTTTAATTCGGGTGCTTTACAGCACCAAGTACTTCCCTGAGCCTTTTGCTTGCTTTAAATGCTTGGATGCTATAAAGTCAAAATTAAACGCAAAAAAATTATATATAGTATTTGTTTTAACATCTGTTGAAAATTATGTTGTGCTAACAAAAAGTAATAATAGATTTGCCATGACTATAACTTTGTCTTGCTTACTTATTGTCATTTCAAACATAATGGCGTCTAACAAGCCACAATACGTGTGGCAACATCTATTTTCTTCTTGAAAATGTTTTCGTGCGTCAATGACCACTCAGATCAAGATTGTCGCCATAAAGATTGAACCAGTCGCTGATCAATAGCTAACGATCACCTTGCACGACATTAAACAGTGTTTCAGCTGAAGTGCTGTGTAATCATTCCAGCTAATTTTAATGCAATAACTTAGATAAGTAATTTCAGGTTTATTTTATACAATACTTTAATTTAAAGGGGTCATGAATAAGAATTAGCATTGCCACGGAGACAGCTTAGCGGACTTACTCGTACATACTACTACGTTGCTTACATATCATCGAAATATTTGTTATATTTAATTCCCAGAAATTGTTTTTCTTCACACCTCGTTAAAACTACTCCTTAAACGATGTATGAGTAGGTATGGGAGACCCTTCACAAAAACGCTTGCCTACTGTCCAATTGTTTTTAAAAACTATGTCCAACAGTAGAATGGCTGAAGAAGAACGTTTTACGTGGTGGAACCACGCTGCAGCTATTATTGTCGCACAACGAATATGTCGACTTGACCGAGGACGAGGGCGGATCAAGCTTTCTCACATAAGCAGTGTAGTAAATCAGCTCGATGTTGTAGGGTTTTGTAGTGTGAAGGACAAACCCCTTTTTTACAACGACGAAGGCATTCCATCTGAGTCCTGAAGGTTACACCGCGTATACATTTTGATTCTTTATCGAGGGTGCTTGGTCTACTTGGAATTGGTCCTACATCTAGTAGGTGTCTATGGACACAGCACAGTAGCACACCACGCATTTGCCATGAAGTGGACTTTGTGCTCGTTTGTCATCCTTATGCCATAAAAAACCGGATTTAAAATTACAATTGAAAATGTTAGTAATGCAAAACACCAGGTAGTGAATTAGTAAGTAGGATAAAATAGTTTACTAGCGTACTATGAAATAACCTACGTTGCTATGTCTATCCGAGTACAGAATAAGAGCATGAAACCTATCTCATTGCAGAGGTGTGAGACAGGGTGTCGTTATATCGCAGAAACTCGTCACCTCTGCATTAGAAGATAACTGAAAGAGAAGAATATTTAACTGTAATGGACAGTGTTAACATCAATGGCAAATATTTCACTTGCCTTAAGTTGATATAATCATTATGGCAGAATCCTTGAAGGACTGTAACACTATGCTCAACGAACTCAGTAGTGTTTCATATCGGGTAGGTCATAAGATGAATATGGGCAAGACAAAAATCATATCATACGTGTTTACCTACCTAAATGTAAAAAGGGCGTAATAACTTTATTTATGAAGAGAACCTATCACATGACGCAATTAAAGCATGCAATTATCAGAATCCTGAGTTATTTTGCGTAAACTCATATGAAATCGAATTGTGCGAGCGTAAGTTAATTGCTTTTACGGCCCCATAAATTATTTAATAACATTTCATGGTGCGACTTAATTATAATGCATAAGCTCAGGCCATTTTTTTTAAAGAATACTAGTAACGCTGTTAACATAACTAATACTTCCGTTAACCACTGTAACTAAGCTTAAGAGTGGTTTACCGCAGTAGTCGAATGGCCGATTCGAACCCACGACTTTCTGAGTTTGCAATCGAAATCCTGGTAGGATTCCGATTGCAAACTCAGAAAGTCATCGCTATTAGGCTACTGTCGCGTCATATAGACAATAATGGTAGCTTTGCATTTGGAGTATGCTACAATGATTCTTTTAGAGTTCTAAAAATGAGAAGTATCTTCTTAAAGTGAAAACTTCTTTACACGTTACATGTTGGGCACTTTTAGGACCGGGAAAAAGCACTGAAATCGTTACCGTTACGCTCAGATACATATCAGATGACTATTTATAAATTTGTATAATATAGATAATGATCATTCATTTTCATGTAAAACAACGCCTTAAATGAAAATTTTATTACTATATTATAATACGTCGATAAAAATAATTTCTATTAAAAAAAAACTTCCTAAAAATATTTCTTGAAAACCCAAAAATATGTTTACAAGTTTGTGAAGCTAAGAAGTTTTCACGTCTTACTACTAAAAAACTGTCAGTCGTAAGATTGCACAGTGTTACGACTGACAGTTTTTTTAATGTATTTTTATGCACATCGATTTCTCGGAAACGGTTGATCCGATTTAAATTACTCTTTTTTATTGTACTATTTTAATGACTCTTACTGTTATTCTCTCTTAAACTGATCGCACATTTGTCAGAATCGTATAATATGCCGATGGGTGTGCGATGCTGCATAGGATTTAACAGAAAGAATTCTGAAATAAGGCGCGTACGAGGTCAACACTATTGTTAAATCGAATTATGAAATATTAATGTGTCGAATATAATTATAGCCATTGATTGAATTATTTTGTAAGTTGAAGGTGTGTAAAATATTTGTATATTGTTTATATGACACATCCATCGCCGTGCGTCACACGTAATGCCATGATTTAGTATTCCATCGTACTGAGAAGCCGTCTCTAATTAATTTGTGTCTTAAAATAACAGATACAAATCGCTACTAAATAAATACCGGCGCAATAGATAAGTGATGAACTCGTGCCTAATATAATTGCGTTTTCTTCAACTCATCAATGCACCAAAACATTGTGAACATTTTCGTGTCATCGCAGCGGATAAAAACTCACATATTTCTTAAATATATTGAACAAGACACGTGGTAGCTCAGGGGCTAAGCGCTCGTTGCAAATTCCACCAGTGTTGTTAGAGGCGACAAAAAAAAAACAGGGGATGCGGTTTTTAATCCGTCAAGCGCAGCAACTATACATATTGGGGGAATACCCCTATGAGGAAATCTATAGAGAGACCTGTGTTCAACTGTGGAATTTTGATCTGCTGTATAAATAAATGCATGAATAAAATACAACTGACAACCTAGTGGCTTAATGGTCAGAGGACTAAGTACTAACAAGTAGTAACTAAGTAGTAACAAGCTACTAGGTAGTGAGAGTCCTATGCTGTGATTATATATTCGCCATTAGGGGTGCACCTGACAAGCTTTCTCTTTAATTGTGGAGACGTTTACATACATAAATTGAACAAGATTAAATAGTCATACGCAACATAGTGCCTTGTTGTATAATATGTGCGGGAATTGGGTCCGTGGCCTTCAACGCAGCACTTAATATTTAAGCCACTGCGTTACCGAGACGTTAAAAGTAAACATATTTTATTTAAATTTGTTTACCAAGACATGCAAAACTTATCGGTATGTTTGACTCCTAAAAGCCTTATTATGAGCTTTACTGATGGCAGGACTTCTTGTTTGCCTGAGTCCGTTTGGATAGGTTCATCCCTTCCACCTATTTCTGCCACCAAATAGCAATGCCTGTACTGTGTGCTCTTCCATCTGAGGAGTACGCTAAGAGCCAGTATGGTTACAGGCTGTGAGGCATTCCATCTTAGTCTACAGAGAGCATACGCATATGTAACCTTCTCTGATTCGAGTTGGTCGCAGATGCTGATGGACTGCAGTAGCCGTTTTAAAGGAAATCCTATGTAAACTCTATATAACGACACAGAAGCGACCGACTGCGGATATTTTGACGTTATAGAAAGCAGCGAAGAAAAATCTGTATTTGAAAAGTTTATTTCAGACCAGTGTTAGTAATTACCCAAAAAACAATTGTTATTTGAACGCTATTATCTGTGAGCAACTAAGAATATTACGGGCTGGGATGATACAGCGACAAAAGAACAAAAGATGTATGTACACAGCTGTGTTGTGTTTTTCCTAATTTTTGCAACTTTAAAAGTACTTATATTAACTTATATTTAATTGTAGTCGTTATTAACAGGTGTAATGCTATATAGAGTGTACCATTGTATGGAAGACAGGCTAAACCAACCAAAGCCGTGTGATTTCGCCACCTTAGGAAGTTTATCGTTAAATCGAGTGACGTTAGATAGAGCTTACACTGTATATTTTACTCTTAAGTGTTTAATTCACTTCAATTATTTGAAGTAACGGAAACCAGGACATAGCATGTAGAGACATAATATGTTTAAAGTTTAGAACTACCTATCTCATATAATCGGTGAAAATGTGCGACTTTGACTCAACCCTGATCCTATCGTATACTGCCGGGTGCTGGTACAAAGTGATTCATACGACCTTGGCCTCGACTTTGCGGTCCGTGCACCAATTAGCACCCAGACACAGCTTAGCCGGAGTTAACCGTTATATATTTTATAGCTACTAGACGTATTTCGGCAGAAAAATTGGTAAAGGTTAAAAAAATTACATGTATATGTTTAATGCTACTTTACCTATTGACTGTGTGGTATTGATATAGCGTCCAGACATTCAGTCCCGGATCTAAGCTGGAATATGTATAAGCACACGCTAAGACCCCCCCCCCCCCTATTCTGAAGGTCAAAATTAACAAATCTTAAATTAATGAATAAAATACTTAAAATATAATTCGTATTTTTTTATAGAAAAATCGTGTACACAGTTCACCTACCTGATGAACATCTATTTTCGATTAAGAATCAAAATGCAGATGCGTTGTCACCCCTGATGGCTAAAAGGGAATGTCTCGATTCCAGTAAAAGGGTTCTCCGATTCTCTCCACTCACCATAAGAAAAGCTGCTTTTTTATTATTATTGCTTTAATTATATATATATTGCATTAAGCTGTTTTTTTTTCGCTAGTATTCTGTGAGTGCGTGGTCCTTCCTCGGTCAAACTGACATATTCGTTTTCTACACTCATAATATAGCTGACGCGTGGCTCTACCACGTAAAAAAATTAAACATCGTATTCGAGTGAGTCTTCAATAGGTCCATTTATTATAGTCAAAAGAAACCAGGATTTCATTTTTTCAGTTTATTTTCTAATTGGGAATCCTCTGGCATATATCATTCCATGGGTATCGTAAGAGGCAACGGAGAGAAATGATACAGAATATGAGCAGGATAATTATCTTAATAACAACTAAAATAACAAAAGAACTGCGGTTGCCGATCTGACTGCCGAGCGGGCAACTATGGCCAATATCCCATAAATCAGATTTTAATGTTTTAAGGTCTTTACTTTACTTTTACTTTTGTTACAATGACAGTGTATTGTTTTTTTAAGTTAAAATTAACGTATCCCACTGTTTGTTTCAATGCCCATCGTACCATTTTACCGCGTCAGCTTCAGAATGGAATCGTGACGCATGTCCTTGGCCTCCGCTCAAGTGCGCCGTCGAGCGCGCTGACATCTTGCTGACGTGAAACCGACGTTTCAACATCTTTCCTTATTAAAGTCTTTTACTGATTGATATTATTTATTTTCATTAATAATTAATTAAAAACTAATCCATTTTCATCATATCGTTACACGTCTGATAAGAGGAATGACGTGTTAGTAGTACATATGTATAAGGTTTATATATATGTTGTCTAAATTATTAGGTAACCGTCACATCGTATCATATTGTACCGAACACAAAATCAGTTGGTACTAGATCCAAATTTCGGTCGATACCAACATCTGTCCTAAAAATTTGTATTCAGGTTTTTTTTTGGATGTGGCGTGATTATCACAGTTTCTCTTGCATGTGCACAAGTAGTTAAGGACAAACAAAAAAGTGCCTTTGTGCTTGCACACCTACGTGGCACTATACCTTGCAAAATCTTTTGACTATTATCGAAATTTTTAGAGCGTTTATCCAGAAGATCATCATGTAGATCATCACTACTGTTTAATTCCCGGACGCATATTGAAGACATTTCTTGTGGTTTTTTTTCAAATTCCACTCTATTTCAAAAATATTGTTGGTGCTACATATTATAATGTCGAACAAATATGTGAAATTACATAATTGAAATAGCGAAAACATTACTAGTTTTCAGGTTCGGCGTTTTTTCACAATGTTAAATAATACCAGCAGACTGCAACCTATACGAGATTTATTTATTTATTTATTGAATTACCATTATAATCGTTCACTAATAACAACATAAAGAAACTCTAGCAACAGGTTCAAGCTAAGTGACGCTATAATTATAGGCGACGACAGCATGCACAAAGCAGATACAATATGTATATACCACCTTATAATTAAATTAAAAGACAAAAGATGCAAAAGAATAGTTCACATATGAGTAATAAAAGCGAGCGACGACTAAAATTCTCTTAAGTCTTCTTCTGAAATCAGAATTACGTACCAGTATCCTTGACAAATAACAGTCAGCACCAAGACCTTATGAAGATATCTGAGATATTCAAGAAGTTGCTCGGTCTGACTGTGCTTGCCCACATCAAAACTAGAATAATTATCCTTGGAGGAAAATACAGTTTTACCAAGTTCCAATTTCGCCTTAGTCAAAGTATGGAGACAATCCGGAGAATACAAACCATGTTATGTAAAGTGTTATTGAAAGTTACCATAACAATGGATGGTCAGTAAAGGTATGGGGTGACATTTTCATAAGAGCACGTACGGAACTATACACTTTGTGAAACGGGACCCTTGACTACGGCACTGTGTACGTAACGGGCATTTTAAAATAAATAGTAATGTTCTGTCCCACTTTAAATGCAATTTAATGCTTGGCTCCGACCATGTGGAATAATATACTCAACCGCATATTGTCCCGTGAGCGTAGTAAGAGACGACAGAAGGAAGCTAACCAGAAGATGGCCAGCAGCGTCTTCCTAATAAAAACTAAAAGATTCGGATAAATTGAGAAGAAAAGCTTTATTTAGACAGGTATATAATCAAAGAAGAAAAGTTTAAAAATTCCAGTTCAGGATAACCAACCAGATACTTTTAAATATATATATATA
>DWHP01003794.1:0-13077 GCA_018247895.1 Parnassius honrathi
TCCCCGGTCGAGCCGACCCATTCGTGCTACAACTATACTTCTAATATAACTGCAGCATGGCTCTACCACGTAAAATTATATATATAATATTTTACGCCTTCGCTGAAAGCTGCTGGGTTTCGTATGGTAAGTGAAGAGAACAGGAGACCCTTTTTACTGGAAACTAAACATTCTATCTTAGTACGCATGAGTGACATCTGAGTTTTGATTCTTAATCGAGGATAGATGTAGATCAAATGTGTGTTCCTCGGTCAGCCTTATTCTATAAAAAAGTCTTAACTTTTAGTCCTACATTACTGTAAAACGTAACGCACATTGGCCCTACACCCTGATTTACATTCTTAACACCTGTCAACGAAATTATAATACTGACAATTCCTAAACTCTGTACCTAAAATTAAAATCATTACACATTTGCGTACAACGGAATGAAATTAGCGACGTTCTCTACTTTCACGTATTTGTTCGGGCGACCGCTGTCCCTCCCCCTCACCCCCTGCTGGTCCATCGAAAAAACCCTTTAAAGTGAAAAGTTAGGACCGTGGCTGGCCCCCACCCCCTCACACATTTTATATATCGCGGTCTATTTACCGTAAACATGTACAAAGCGTTTCATTTGGAGCCGTTTGCGAAAGGTCAGGTTATATTAACCGGCCTTTGAGATGGGATATGGGCACTTATTAAAACCACTTTAGGTAAGTAGGTTTTATTTAAACGAATCTAGAAAATTCCAATATACGGTTACTCAGCTATTGACGCTGTATTCGATAATGTGTAACGTAACTATAAATGTAACGTTCAAACACTCAAACACTGCTCAATTTTAGAACGCCGTTAAGTCTCGTGCTGTCTCTATCATTTTAAGTCAAAGTGATTGTGACACCACGAGAGTTAACGACATCTTACGTACGTTATGCGTGATAGCCATGCTGCAGTTATATTTGTAGTATGATTGTAGCACGAATGGATCGGCTCGACCAGGGCAGGACCACGCTCTCACAGAATACCAGCGTAAAATAGTAGCTTAATGCTTTTACTGGCAACGAGGCATTCCATCTTAGTCGTCACGGGTGACAACGTATCTGCATTTTCATTCGTAATCGAGGATATATATAAATGTCTACGGGCCACAGCAACCACTTACCATCAGTTGGACTGTGTGCTCGTTTGTCACCTGCTGAGAGCTGCTCTGCTGCTTAATTATGATTGTAGCACGAAGTCGCCGGTCCGATCACGCTCTCACAGAACACAAGGTTTAATATAGTGAACCGATGATTATCGAACGAGAACGAAACGAGGGATTCCACCTTTATCTTCAGTGATATAGATGTCTATGTCCGCTTATCATCTAGTGGAATGTGCGCATTTGTCTCTGTTTTTCTCATTCTAAAAATCTGAAAAGCAGTTGACCAATAGGCCAGCCCCGGAACTCCCTGTATTTTTTGAGCTGAAACGCTCAAAAATCTTGCAATTGGTTGATATTTGAGCTCTTAGAGCTCAAAAATTCAAATGCTATACGAATCAAATGATTATTTAAAAAAATTAAATGACTATAACTTTTGAACGCCTCGTTCGATTTTAATTTACTACATTCAACGCATTTTCAAGTACAAAAATTGTTTGTCAGATCTTGAATCGATAGATCGAATAATTTAAAACTTATCTCAAATAAAAAAAGAAAGAGAAAGAAATTTTTAAATAACTATAATTTTTGAACGCGTCGTCCGATTTTGACTTACTTACTGGCATACGACGCAGTTTTTCAAACACAAAAAAGTATCTTTAATGTTTGAAGATGATTAGTCAAGTTTTTTGAAAGCTATTTAGAAAAAACCTAAATACAACATTATTTTTGGTTTTTATTTGTTGAATATTTGTAAAACTGCTCTACCGATTGACTTCAAAATCTAGTCAAGTCGAAGTCTTAATGAACACTTTCGAACGTCGCTCATTTCGATCGGTTGATTCATTCCGAAGATATCGTACGACGAAATTTTATTTACATATATAGACATAAACACACGGTCGGTCGCTCAGCTGGAAATAGTCGAAACAGCTTCCCAGGACCTCAAAACGTGAAGAAAGATAAGAAATCTATAACTTCCAACTTTTGAAAATTATTTATTTTCATAGCGGGAAGTTAAAAAAACCTTTGTCTTTGACTTTGACTCATGAATTATTAATATTTTCGTAATTAACAAAATGGTGAATTGAAATTTTAACCGCTTTTTAACAAGTGCTTGGCGGTGGAAACAAAGAAAGATGCCTGACCGGAGAAGGACCTCACTCTCACAGAGTATCAGCGTAAAATAGCAATATAATGCTGTTGTATTTGATATTGTGAGTGAAAAGACGCAGGAAGTTGATAGATTCAGCAGTGGACTTACAAAACTATAATAATGATGATAAGGCATACAGTTTTACTTCTATGACATCTGATTTTGATTCTGTCTGATAACGTGATACTTAATTGAAGATAAAGGTAGGCTACCGCATTCAATTACCATCAGGTGGAATGTGTGCTCATTTGTAACTCATACATCTATAAAATAATTATTTCCTGTCCTAAACACCGTAATAATAAATTCGTAACGTATATGATTAGGCACCCTTTTTAACTGCCATAATGGCGGAGCGCGCTCGGTCCTACAGGGCCCACGCGGAGGTCATCGGCCTAGGCGCACCCGAAATTCGAAAGCACTAAAAACTTTTTTCAAAATGGCCGCTGCGGACCTGTTACCCATGTAACATTACTCTATGGCAGGGGCTGGGAACATTTGACTTAAAAACTTTAAATTTATATGGAAGAGGTCTATTCGTACGATAATCCGATGTTATTTATTTTTATTCGTCCGATATATTACAAATATTTTTAATTTAAATGTAAATAGAATTAAAAAAATCTTAGACAATGGAATAACTTACTCGTATGATTAAGCTGTTTGTGTCTAATAAAACATTAATATACGTAGATTAAGTGGCAGCTGAGATGGCCCATGGGTCATCCTTAAGGCGCATGCATACATTATAATGATATAAATCGTAAACAATAAATAAATTGAAATATAATATTAATGGAATGGAATTTTTTACTTTTAAAAATTATCGGCCGTACAAGTATTTTTTATAAGGTACATGAGGGTAATATGGTCACCTTAAAAGCTTTGCCGCCCTATAAAAATCGCCGTGATACAAAAATATAAAGTCGTACACTTTAACAAATATATTATTAAAAAATAATAAATAAGCTTTGGCAATAGTTAGAAACACTTCGAAAATCAACTTAAAACTATGTACATTATGTCGTACTAAAATCAACTAAAATATTTACTATAATATCAACTGTTAAAATGGCGTCGATAAAGCTGCATCTTTTTGACTCTTTATTATTTGATTGACCGACGAAGAGCTATCGTATCGACGTCTATGCAAATAAGGTTGTAGTTTTTAAGTTATAACAAAGTGGCCATATTAACCGGATGACCATATTAACTTTAGGTATTATGCGATTATATATATAAATATTTTTGATCATACGATTATCGTACAATTAGCTTATTTATAAATAAGAAAATCCGTCTGGTCCTCAGTGGTAGGTCTAGCAGACTGTAGACATCCATGGACTGCAGGATCATTTGTCACTTAAATATTTTGAATGAATAATATCTAAAATTATTATCTCTATTCAAGTACTACTTGGCAAAGGAAAACAAATTCTTTACCTAAATTTGTAACCGGTCGAGGAACTTTGGCACTGAATTTAATTATTTATAGAGAAGAAAACTCAATCTAAATCAAAGAATCGTGTTTCTAAATGAGATTATCAGGAAAATCCCTCAGCGCTCTTCTCTGGACCATATCCCAAACAGAGATTAAAATCTGAGGGTTGAGCTGGCCATTCCAAGACAGTGACATCAAGTTCGTGTAATCATACTGTTACCACCTTGTGTACATGTGATCGAGCATTGTCGTGCTTAAGCAAGAAATTTTGAACCATTTGTGTTCGATCGATGTTGATTGCGACTCACTAATTCTAGCACACTCTTGGTTCTAGCACTTCGTTACGGTATTTTTTAACCGTCATATTAAAACGTTCTTCCAACAAAACGAAATCCTGCCTACGCCGTAGTTGTATCACCTTGGTTTAGATAAAGTTCTTGAGGGTGTTAAAGCCGGTTTGTACGACTAAGAACTCTGCAAAAACAGTAGTGCAGTATTATAGTTCTGCCTATAAGGTCCACTGTTAAACATAGGCCCCCCATAAATTGCCTTACAGGAAAATTTGTCTATTGGTGCCACGATTGGCAGGTTGGTTAGCAAACTCTCTTATTTTAAGTTGTTTTGAGGAAGACACTACCGCCCATCTCCTGTTTGGGTGTCCTTCTGTCACCTCATACAACTATAAAGGGTCGATATGGGGCTGTTGATGTTCTTACAACATCACTACGTGGTGATGATTACTTAGTATAGTTAGTAGATTATAGGTTATTATATTATTAAAATAAAATAATATTCTACTACATCATCATCATCTCGCAAAAGTCGACACTGGCTTTTAGCGTTGGATGATTAGTCTAAACCACTACGCTTAACAAATGAATTAGCGATCGTAGTATAAAACGTCACACATTGTCTTATTATTTAGATTTCTATGGTCACACACCAATGAAACAGCTGCCCGTCGCTGGCTTAGATGTTTTAAGTGTGATGTTATCAAGATATAACGCCATCTATCGGAATTAAAGAAAACTTTCTCGAGGTGTATAGTCGCCTCTTACGATATACCGTTACAGCCCATTAAAGTGCGCTGCTGTATATAGGCCTCTCCTATAGATTGCCGCATAGGAGGAATATTTGCCAAAGTTGTCACGCTTGGCAAGCGTGTTGGCAACCACAGTTTTCTATTTTTAGTCGTAATTAGGAAGAGGCTGCTGCCTATCTCCTGATTTGTTCGTCTCTATCGCCTCTAACGACACCCATGGGATTATATGGGGGAGTGGGTCTCCATACATCGACACCACACGGTTTTCTTACGACGAAATGAGATCATGGATTCCCCCACCTTATCCTAATTATCTGTTGTCATTCATCCATTTATGCACTCTAACAAAATCAAGTGCAGAACGTACTTCTAGATGATCTCATAAGATCCTCAAAGAACATTATTTTGTAGTTGTTATTAGGATACCGCCGTCCATGACCTGATTTATTTTACTTTCTCATTTCTTACGACACCCACGGAATGATATGGGGTAGTGGATGTTCTTAAACCGCCACTATCCGGTCCATTATCTGCTTATAAATACTCCACTGCTAGGTGGAAACCCAAATTGTTAGTCGTTCGTGCGTATTGAGTTGACTAGCGAAAACAATACAATACGCTTTACATTATTCAAATCTAATATGATTTAGAGTAACACAAGCCTGGGTAACTATAATATTTTCGAAATTAAGACTGTCTAGATTTTTTTGGGTTGAAAAGTACAGGGCACATCACTGCTGGGCACAGCCTCCTCTTAACTCTTCTCTTCTCCAATGTGATTTGGCGGGCTTCACATGTTCTTGAAAATTTTATTTATCAGATATGCAGCATTTCGCACGATATTTTCCTTCACCGTCGAGCACATGGTAAATTAGCAATTAAAATTGCAATTAAAAATTTAATTGGTGCCGGTGGAAATACAAACCCACGTTGCTCGCGTTTTGTAAAATATACGGCCGTCGCTTAACCCCTGAACTATCGAGTCTTAATCCAGCACTTGATTTATAGACTTTTTTATAGAATAAGGGTGACAAACGAGCACACAGTTACCTTATGATAAGTAAATACTGTAGGCCATGGACATCGATTAAGAATCAAAATGCAGATGCGCTGTCAACCCTGAGGAGTAAGATAGAATGCCAGTTTCCAGTAAAAAGGGTCGCCGGTTCTCTATACTCACTACACAAAAGACGGTTCTACGGTATCTTCTTCTTCTTCAGTATCAGCCGATTAAAGTCTACTGTTGTACAAGAGCCTCTTCCATTAAAGAGTTGATTTGTATCTTAACAGTCACGTTTGGCGGATTGATGATGAAGTATTTTACGCCTGGCGTAAATAAAATGGATGTACCGCCATTTAACTCAGCTATAAGAACTTTTTGGCATATCTCATAGTTATCTCTCACAATACTCACAGGAAGAAATATGGCCTCACAACACGGGATTACAAATTCGATCCACATATGTTTTCGCATCAATTTTGGGAGGACTTGTTTTTTTTTTAATTTCAATGTCGTGCAGATGTAATTGGTTCAACCAGATTATGAGTGATTACAATCTGTACAAGAGAGCTGTTGGATATCCATCGGACGGGTCCCGTCACTTTTAATTAAAGAAGATTTTGGCTGAGATAGTGATATTCCTCACAATCAAGTGTACGTTAATTAAATTGAATACCTTTTTTCGTGGTTCTGGGACTCTTCTTGATATGCTGAAGGTACTAATTGGTGATATTTTTTGTGCATAAAACTTCTAAATCTATCTAAATCAAAATATTCTAAGTAAGTAACTTATCTAACTTATCTGTGTAAGTAGAATATCATTACAATTCAAAAAGGTTTGGTTTTTTAAATGCAGAATAAACAAGTTTTTCTGAGAATTTTGTAAATGATTATTAATCAAGTCCAAATATTTATTAAACTTAAATATGTAAAATTTTAGCTACAAATCTACAATTGTGTTCATTTTTCATCATGAGAATTTTGTAATTTTCAGTTTTTCAGAAATAATATGTAGAAATGTAACTTTTACTGTATAGGACCTAGATGAGACAATATATATAGCTATCTCAATACCATGCTTTGTGGCATTCCTAGAGGTAGGACTTATCTTCAGAAGCGGCCAATCGGCTGTAGTGATAATGATGATGATGATGATGTATATACACATGTCATCACAAAATTGTTTTTTATTTATTTTATATTATAGAATAATTACGACAAACGAGCACAGAGTTTACATAATGGTCAGTGAATGCTGTGGCCCATGGACATCTACATTTACCCTTGATTATGAATCAAAATGAGGATGCGTTGCCACCCCCAAGGAATAATATGGAATGCCTCGTTTCCAGTAAAATGGATCTCCAGTTCCCTACAAAACATCAGCTCCACCCTCCAACAGCATCTCCGGACGAGCCGACCCATTCATGCTACAAACATAATATAGCCGTTGCTTGGCTTTACCACTTAAAAAATAGTGACCAACGAGCACACATACCACCTGATGGTAAGCGTATGCTGTGGCCCATGGATATGATTTCAACAATTAAGATCAAAATGCAGATGCGTTGTCACTATTCTTTGGGAGTGTGGTCCTACCCCGGTCGAGCGGACCAATTCGTGTGACAACAATAATTTAGCTATAGCGTGGCCACGTATAAAAGCAGTTTCATTAACACGATTATGTATATTTGATCACCATAGAAAATAATTAAAATTTATAATAGTAATAACGAGAAATTCAAGGAACTATTAGTAAAGAGTATTTCCGACCGCGAGACCGTATGGAAGGAGAAGGAGCTTCATGGGAGGTTCTACAAATCTACATAAGCCTTTCGTCGGTCGAAATCTGTCACTCTCTTAATTACTTAGGCTTTTCACCTTCGGGATTCGCGCTATTTAACTTTGAGTATTTAAATAGACACAACTTAGTAGCTAGGATTCTACACCAGAAGCTGCTCTGAAATGTGGTTTCTCGGTCGGTCGGTCACTGCGCCACGGGGTCCTCAATTTGTAATAGTACTCACCTAACCACACCTTTTCTGCACAGCTACCCATGTGTCGAATTTTATCAAACACCTTTTATATATGTGGTTTGCAAACCCTGACTAATTTTTTTACTGTACTAACGAGCATAACTGACATTAATTAAATCAGACTTTAATGACGTTAAGTTTTCACAAAGTTGCGGACCCCTGCCGCGACTACTTAGAACAAGTTGCATTTCACCCGGCACTTGCACACGCTTGCAAACACGCACACACATAGACACAATGTATAGTGTGTATTATATTTATGCGTTTGCGAACGTTTCTATAGACTGAATGTGTAGTTCCTGGGGCTTCATTTTGTTTTGAATTAATGAGGTATACTCGTAAACTCTAATTTTTATAAATTTGGAAACGATTAGATGATATTAACAGGCAACTTAATAGCGTTTAACTATTCCATTTTAAAACTCTCCCACTATTTATTTTATAGTTAGTGGCGTGTATTTGTGAATAATTCTTCCCCATTATTGAATCATAATCACAAATTAAATCATATTCATAAAAGGCGATATGGAAAATAAAAATAAAACAACTGTTTGTATTTGATACCCAAATAGTGTAATTACAAGGGCAAATATGCAGATCTAATCTAGAATATCAACGGTCGTTTAATAAGAGTAATTATTGAAGAATACGTGACTGATAACTGACCCTGGGAGGGACAGTATCGCTACCATGCTGATTTTAAATGTTTTAATGTTTTATTATACAACATTATAAAGTAAATTACAATTGAAAAAAAAAACTCTCGCTGAGTTTCTTTTTTTTAAGCTGTTGCAAGGCGGTGCCTGACTATTTTCCCCCATAGTAATAGGTGGTTACACAGCCATATATGATAAAACGCGCTGACTTAGCTTTTTTAATATAACAACGGTGACAAACGAGCACAAAGTCCACCTGATAATAAGTGGATGCTGTGGCCTATAGACATCTACAATTACCTTCAACTAAGAATCAAAACGCAGATGCGTTGCCAGCCCTGAGGACTGAGATGGAATGCCTCGTTTCCAGTCAAAAGGATCTCCGGTTCTCAACACTCACCATACGAAAAACAGCAGTATTAAGCTGCTATTTTACGCTGGTATTCTGTGAGAGCGTGGTCCTTCCCCGGTCGAGCCGACCCATTCGTACTGCAACTACAATATAGCTGCAGTGTGGCTCTACCACGTAACATAAACTACTAGCTTAACAAAAGCGTTTTCACTCTTGCCCTGTAACTTTTTAAAAAACTATTCTATTCTACTTTTTTCCGGTTTTTTTGCTGTGTAATACCGAGCAGTATTAACAATAACTCCTGATAATGTTTTACTACTCGTCTTTAAGCTGCCTAGCTATGAGAATATTGACAAAGATATACAGAGATATGTTTTTTTTTAATTTCCTTACCTAATACGTATTTACATAGACAGATATATCTCTTTACGCTATTTAGGCCCTTTTTCAGGTATGGGCCTCCTCCAGTTTGCCCCCAGTTGAACCACCTTGTCGTAGCGGGGTGGTGTAGGGGCTTAGTAGTCGAAGCTTGGTCACCCGCGGCGAACTAAGAGGAACCCACATGGCTGACCCGAGGTGAAGGGCCGGCCCGAGGTAGTCACTCCGAGTGGGCTTGGCGAGCCCACTTCGGATGTGTGTTGGCGGACTGCGGTGTGAGGTGTGTCTTCTCCCCCCACTGCTGCAGCCGAGGTGTAGTCGCGGAGGAAGAGAAATGTCGATATGGCGATGCGCCACTCGCCCTGTCCTCCGTGACTCTGACGGGGCCGCACCGTCAAGGTCCTGCCAATATGCGACGAAAATGGTACACCATAGTGATTTAGTCGGTGCAAGTCCGACATAAGTGTGGGACATATGCGTAAGCATTTCCTCGTGTAATAAAAGACTTCCTTCAGTTTATACAAGATTTTTCAGTTTTTGGCTTTGTTTAGCCAATTCTGCCTCGTACATTTTGGTATTTTATCATATCTTATGTTTAAGTTATATTCAATAAACATGATAAATATCATTACCAGATTATAGGACTCTTTTCTACCTAAGGCCTAGGCAATACACTCATATTTCTCTAGAAATACGCGCACTGCTGTGTTCCAGTCTAAAAGGTAAAAGGAACCGGTAATCAATACACGCTGTGAGGCGTTCCGTCTTAGTTCTAAGAGGCGTCATCGCTTTTTTGTTGCAGGTGTCCATGGACTACGTTTCCAGTAGCTGCAGATTCGCCTTCGCAGGAATACTCACATTCTTTCTTCTTTATACAGCGTACTGTTCAATCACTCCACTCCACGTTAACTGAAAGACCACCTTGAATTCATTTCCTCGTCTCACGATCGTCATTTGCGTTCCACCAACAATTTTTTGCTTCTTATTCCAGCAAATTCATAATCTTTCTCCAATAAATCATTTTCGGTTGCAGCTGTACGCTTGTGGCTCCTTGCTTTTATATATTCGACGTGCTCGGTCCTTTTTTTCATTCAAAATCTACTTAAAACTTATTACTTGAAATAGATATATATTTCCCATCATAATTCCCGTCCTCAATTGTATCTATCCTACATACCTTCAACCGTCATCATCTTGTGTACTCTTATATACTTATTAATAATAAAAAAATAACTCGATTTTAAAATTTATGTACACTTTCCCCATTTGCAGTTCTTTGCTAAACAAGGGTTGTTTGGAAGAAATCGCTTCTAGAGCGATAAGACCGATATATATTTACCTATATATTTCATTTTGTCAGTAAAAACGTCCAGATCGACCGGATTCGAACCTACGGCCCTTAATGCTTCAACGCACTGCACGCAAGCCATTGCATTGCAACTTTTTATAGACTTTAATTTTTTGTAAACGGTTATAATTATGATGACATGACATTATAAAAAGCATGTAATTTTCAGTAACGTTAAACACTGTAGAATTTGCGTATTTAAACTCTATAAAACTCATTAGTGCGTCCGTATCTCACTGGAGGTAAATTAATAGTCCGCGAAATTAAAAAAATAAATAGGCTATTACAGCGAAGAGTTATTCGACGAATGTGCGTTCCGTCAAGAGCTAATTCAAACGGGAAGGCGGGAGAATTTTTAATATTGGTAATACTTTTTTTATAGATTAAGGGTGACAAGCGAGCACACAGACAACCTGACGGTAAGTGGATGCTGTGGCTCATAAACATATACATTTATCACCAATTACGAATCAAAATGCAAATGCGTTTTCTGAGGATTAAGATGCTATATACTAATATACCTGCAGCATGGTTCTACCTCGTGATATTGGTAACACTGCCTCGTCGGTCTAGTGGTTGTGAGCGTGACTGCTGATCGTAAGGTCCCGGGTTCGAATCCGGGTCGGGCCAAAAACATAGGTATTTAGTTTTTCTGTCGAGAAATTCTTAGTAGCTGCCCAGAGTCAGGAAGTTGGCGGTGTCTCACCCCCGTGCCTCGGAAAGCACGTAAAGCCATCGGTCCTGCGCCTGATCTCTCTCCAATCTTATCGGTTTACCGTCTTATCGGATTATGAGATTGAGGGAATACAGAGGGCACCTGTGCTTGGGCACACACTGCGGCATTATAATTGTCCCAAATTGTGAGCTTGCCGCCGTGACCGGAATTCGTTCTAATTAACACGCCAAATTCCACGAACGCACATCGCGTCAAAATTCACGATACCATCCTCACCACCTTGGCGGTCCACCACCGTGCTTTTTACTAGGAGTTTTCTTCCCCGTACGACTTCTAAGTGGAATTGTTTACCACCGGAGATTTTTCCGAACCGATACGACTTAGGGAACTTCGAGAAAAGAACTTATTGCTTTCTAAAAGGCCTGCGTTTCCCTTGGTGTTGCGGTTATTCATGTGCGGCGGTAGTCACTTACCTTCAGGTGAGTCGCATGCTCGTTTGCCCCCTCTCCAGAAAAAATGCTTTTTCACCCTGAGGACTACCAATAATGCCTCGTTTCCAATGAAAAAAGGGTCTCTGGTTCTCCGCATTCATCATACGCAACACAGCAGCATTAAGCTGTTATTTTACTCTGGTGTTCTGTGAGAGCGTGATCATTCCCCGGTTAGCCGACCCGTACTACTATATACTACCACGTAAATAATTGTGAATCTTCTACTTTTTTGAAGACAGTTAAGTATCACTACCTACCGTAAATCCCCAATGGTAAGAAAAGTTCGGCAAGCAAAGTGAAAGGACCTACTAGATATATAATTGTGTCCATCATAACATATTTGATTTATTTAAGTTTTTGTTAACTAATGATTTTTGTAGAATAAAAATGACAAACTTGCACGCAGTCTACATCTATCCTCGATTAAGAATCAAAATACAGATGCGTTGTCATCCCTAAGGACTAAAATGGAATGCCTCGATTCCAGTAAAAAAGGTCTCCGGTTCTCAACACTCACGCTGGTATTCTGTGAGAGTATGGTTCTTCCTCGGTCGAACCGACCCATTCGTGCTACATATGATGCATATGATAATATTATATACGAGTGGGTACAGCGTGGCTTTACCAAGAGAATTATTTCTTTATAACTTCTTCTACACTTTCAGCAGTCCGCAAATTTTTACATGTGCCTCTCCAGTTTATGATTTTCTTTAATCGCCATGCTTGGCGATCGTAGTTCACTGCGCGAGACAATTGCAAATTTTTTTTCGTCTAATATATGTTTAATTAGGGAAATTATAATTATATAATATAATAATAATATTAGAATATTCTTATTGCGCTGACATAAGGTCAAAATTAAAACATAGAGGAAAGAAGAGAACTCAAACTCAAATAGAGCAGTATTTAACTGTATTAGCTGTGAAGTAATGGTTTATGTGCGCCACTACTGCAAAACTGTATAATAAATTAGCAAAACAACGCGCTAGAAGTTTTTGGCGCGAAATTGACCGCCTTTAGATTGCAGCACTTGTACTATTATTTAAATGGTTTGAAATGCATTCAAACACGTAATAACATGGTCAGATTTAGAGTATTAAGTCTGCGCATGTAAATTACTATTAGTGGAAACGATGAAAAAATTGCTCTCAGAAATGGGTAGCTATTCAAGCAGCTAAATAACGGCTATTCACAAAATTGCCACGGCTATGATATTCGTCAACACGATAACTAGCCATTGGCTACTTTGGTTAGAGGCGCTTTAATTATCGTTATCCGACAAGCTTATGGCGCAGCGGGCATTTTTTTTTTATAGGACAGGGAGACAAACGAGCACACAGTCCACCTGATGGTAAGTGGTTGCTGTGGCCCATAGGCA
>DWHP01003795.1:0-13077 GCA_018247895.1 Parnassius honrathi
TATATATATATATATATATAATAAAATGAGTAAACTTATTGGGATGGTCACCCTACACAATTTTAAGTGTCTCCATTCTATTCCGGACCATGACCGCGGATGACTCATATCACTAAAGTGAATATAACAAACATGTTTTCCTCGTTCCAATAGTGTTTGATTATTACTGGAATATTTGCAAATTTATTAATTTGACACTATATTATATAAAACTATTTTATATAAAACATATAATGCTACACGCACTGGAGCAGCGCGGCGGACATTTCCTTGCCCATGAACCCTCTTATAAATGAGAGGCCTGTGCCTATAGTCGTAATTTTTCTTGCACAATGCTTAAATACTTTTTTTTAATTTTGATGTAAACC
Organism: Parnassius honrathi; assembly: GCA_018247895.1. Lineage (NCBI taxonomy): Eukaryota > Metazoa > Arthropoda > Insecta > Lepidoptera > Papilionidae > Parnassius > Parnassius honrathi. The sequence continues at coordinate 369 of DWHP01003795.1, forward strand.
AATATTGTAACAACAATGTTAGGTTCTAGGTATGTGTAAATCAAAATTAAAAAAGTAACGCAATAGTTTAAAACGACTTAACATTCGGCACCCGCTTATTATTATCTTTACTTAAGTATAAACGTTATTATTACTTGGATTTAGAATTTATTAAATTTTGAACCATGTTTGTAATTTGTATTACATTTGTAAAATATTTTTTACAAATTCACCCTTTTTTTAATCAAAAAGACCTAAGCTCCTACCATTAGGACCTACCCTGGTTAATTTAGGTTAAGAAAAGAACTACTAAATAGTATTACAGCAAAAATAAGCTCGAATGGATTATTGATGTGCCACAAATTAAAAACCATCACCGCCGTAACTAAAGAAACGAATATGATGTAATAGATAATATAATTAACGTCAAACTAAGCTGACATGAGAGTTTTGACCTTAATATTGCGCTTAAATAGAAAATACTCCCCATACTGGTTTGTACAACACTAGCTTACTCTACTTTGGGTTTATTATTATTGTATTAAGTTATTACTGTTAGTTTATACGCACTAACACCTGTGTAAATATGGGTTTTGGCTTCGTGTCCTTTGGTCTTAGAATCTACGCATCTATTAAATAAATCGCATTCGAACAAAATAACGTTGGATTTATTTAGTTCAATACAATTTCATACAAAATTTATTACTGCATTACAAAAACACAACATTATTAACGAAAAAAATTCAATGTATTTATATATTTTTACAAGAAATACATTGTTCGTACATTTGAACATTAAGGGAGTTTGCTAAATTTGAAGTAGTGAATTTTGGAAGAATGTAGAATACTGTTATTTTTAGATTTGCATGACAATGCTATTAAATAGCATCAATCTTATCAATAACTTCAATTAAATAAACGTCAATACCTCAGTGTCCAACAGACAAATAAAGCTTCATAATAAACAGTAGATAGTAAGGTAATGTGACTTATAGGCAAGAGTGCATAGGCTTTTGTTAAGATAAGTCAGTACCTACACTTCACCTCGGTCTCTCTTTCTTCTTCTCTTCGGTCATCAAGTGGGAATGGGATAGAACTCAAGTGCACTTCGAGTAAATAAATAAAAAAACACCGAATTGAAAACAGGTATATAGGCTATATTATATCTTTACAAAGATTTTTTGACCTTAGATTTTGGTGCTATTTTTTGATCCGACAGCTTACTATTACTCTTTCTTTAGTTTATGACTCATAGTATCCATTTAAAATCAGATTAAATGGATACTGTCAACGAGCACACCGTCCACCTGATGGTAAGTGGTTGCTGCGGCCCATAGGCATCTACATCTATCCTCGATTACGATTCAAAATGCGGATGCCTTGTCACCCGTGGGTACTAAGATGTAATGCCTCGTTTCCAGTAAAAAGAGTCTCGGGTTTTCTACACTTAGGCTGCTATTTTACGCTGATATTCTGTGGGAGCTTGGTACTTCACATATATGACACATTTATCACATGATACAACTATACTATTAATATAGCTGCAGCACGGCTCTACCACGTATAAAAAGATGGACTATATGCCCGTAATTTCAGTTTACTGATCTACTGGGCTTTGTCGGTTACTCCATGCTAGATAGTCTATCCCGCGGAAAAACTCTGAACACAGATCTTTCTTTAGCTTCCTCATAAATTACGATAAAGAACCACATCTTAGATGCAACTTTCATCATTGGCAACACGCACCGGTTTGTACAACCGGTACATTTTCAGTACTAAGTATCAAAATAACGACCAATTCCCATGATCGGCAATAATACATAAATCAAGCAATTTGTGTTATTACTGGTCATATCTTGTGATATTTTGTGGTTATAGTAGTCGTTGCCTCAAATCGCTAACGGTTCATTTACGCACATTACTTACTATTGATGATGCTCGTAAGGTAATACAAGGTGTGGTCACAGATCACAAAGGACGGTAATAAAGGCTGATTTTAAAGAATGCTACACTTGTAGTAGAAAAAACTATTATTCCGGTGCGCCGTACACTTAGGTATTTTAATAAACAATATGCGGGATAATTATAAACAAATATTATCGTAGGCACGTAACGTTAACTTGAATATATCTAATTAATGTGAATTTAAAATATTTTAGGATGATCATTATCATCACCATAATCATAATTAAAACACGATTTAATGAATATTCAAAGCATGATGATCATTTGCTCATACTGGATACGATTATGAACAAACTCAGAAATTCATACAAAATGATTCCACCAACGAGTTGCGAATTTCTCCTAACGAATTTTCTTTTAAGATAGTATTTTTATATCATAAACTCAGAGCAAATATAAAGGAGTTAAATCTTTTTATTTTGCCATGCCTGTTATAACTAATACATATGCAAAATACGAACACTGTTTTTAGACTGGCCAACAGACCGCTCAGTAACGCGATCTGAGTATCGACATAATAATCTGGTATAAGGTGTAATAAATCCTCTATCAAAGACACTTGGTAATGTTAAATTAAAATTCTATCAGACGATTCGCAACACAAGCTAGCTCATAACAAGCGTGGCGTGTTAACTTTCACAGAACTTGCCTCCTTAGCGGTGAAGTGGATCGAAATGTAAGTGCCGAATGAATAATATGTATGAAGCATTTAAATAACAGAATTAGTACAATAAATTAAAAGGTAACACGCAGGTAAATACCGCGCGATCCGATTGTGGATAAAAAAATCATCAACCATTAATAAACGGAAAACACTGGGCAATTAGCGTTGCGATACTTTTTGATGTAATCGTGGGCAACAAAAATTGATAATTGTTTAAAAAGATAAATAATATGTTATTTAATTTTGTTTTCATTTTATATAAAAGAGTGTAGCATTTACCAAAAGAACTGTTAATTAATCCTGGTTGAGTTTTTTTTATAAAATAAGGGTGATAAACGAGCACATAGTCCACCCGATGCAAAATGGATGCTGTGGCCCATAGAGATCTACATTTATCTTAAATTAAGAATCAAAATGCAGATGCGTTGTCACCCTGTAGACTAAGATGGGAAGCCTCGTTTCCAGCAAAAAGGGTCTCCGGTTCTATACATTAACCATATGAAACAACAGCATTAAGCTGGTATTTTATCCTAATATTCTGTGAAAGCGTGGTCCCTTCCCGGTCGAGCCGACCCATTCATGCTACAACTAGACTATATGACTGCCATTATTTTATTTATTATTTCGACCAATGTCAGTTGTCGTATTAATGAAGTCGTGTAATGGTGCCATAAACAAATACATCATATGCATGGGTGTCGTAAAGGCAATTAATCCGCCTGCTAGTAAGACGATTATAGAAAATCATCCCGGGATGAATGATGGATGATGGCAGAACAAGAAAAATTAAGAGTGTTGTATCAGAACGTTAGGTTTAAAAATATTTCCTAAAATAGTTGATTTAACAAGTAAATACGTACATACTTGTACATATATAAGTAATTTTGTAGGACAGTCAATGTAAATCTCTAAGGTTTGTCCAAGTTGAACAAAAATATACGAGTGCACAATACTCCAAACAGCTTGACGCGGTAATATGGCAAAGATACGAGCAATTTTAAATGTTAGTCAACCGTGATTAAATTTGTTACAGCGTCAACGAATTAAACACAGCGTTATTTACATTTTGCAGTGCATTAGGTGGGTGTGCCAACTTACTCGATCGTTGTCATAAAGAATGTGCAACGTTGTAGTAACTATTACGTTATGTATTTAAGAGTGATTATTAGATATTTCGAGCCAGAGTTAAATCCGAAGTCGGTTGTTACATTACCTCGCAATTTTAATTTAATGTTACATTTCGCTATAATTGAACGGCAATGAAACTGATCGATGAGTTTCTGATATCTGTTCTGCCTTTCTAACTTTATTTAAGCCAAGATTGATCTTAAGTCAATGCAATTAACAGCCGAAGTGTTCCGAACATGCCTCAGCATATTTCGTAATACTTCCTAGTGCCTCGGGCGCAAGATAAGAGGGCCCATAAATAATAATTAGTGGTCGAGAATCGAATCGAGGCCTTACTTTGTGACTAACGATCCTCTTGTCGCTCGGGGCTGGATTAAATTATTAGTCCTAGCATCGACCAGTCGATTTAAATCTTCATATTATACTTAGCTTGATACGGAGGTTCTACCTAAGTAAAATAACCGTTGCTTAAAATCATTGCAGTAAATAAAATACCTACGTTTTATCAAATATTACGTTATTAAATCAGAATTGAGAAAACAATTAAGAAGATAGATTTTACAATAATAAATTTAAAAAAATTCGATCAATAGGTAGGTACTTGCGTAATTAAGAGTTCCAAGTCTTAGGTTCTGGCGTGCCACTGGGCTCCATTTTAGGTCCACCGTTATTCATTTTATTTACTATTCATATACACGATTGCTTTGTATTTTATGATTTTCGACCGTATCCAGATTATTTAAAAATATTTTACATATCATACCATCATAAAGATCGTGTTCAGTTTTAATAAAATCTTGATCGTTTTACGACAACGAAAGCAATTAATTTTTATTTTACTAATATTGTATTGTGTTCTAAGAATTAATAAAATCAGTGACATTATTGCTACACATCCTAGTATTTTCGTCTAATTTAAAAGTCACAAACGGTCTTGGTGTATGCTACTTAATATAAATTTAAAAGTATTTATACAGATAAATAATTGAAAAAAGAAACGCAGTTACGATATTCTTTAATCTTACCTATGTTAGTATCTACTTATCAAAATTTTGACCTTTCAATATTCTACAGTTGTAATAAATAGTCTCCCAAATCACTTCCTAAATTAATTACTAAAATAATAACTTTAATTATTTATCTAATGACAAAAAATTAAAAAAAAAATTTCGACTCTCCGATTATAATCCTAAATAGCAATTATCTGTCACACTAAGTATTAGCCGTGTTGTTGATGACCGTTAATAATAGGTTTCAAACAAAATTACTACGAACTCCTTTATTGCCCGCGACCATGATATTTTCAAGTTTCAAATGCATTTCATAGCTAAAACAAATTATAGTTCCATGTCAGCCGCTCTATTTAATTGATTAAATCATGTAGGTATATAAAACTACGACTGGTAGTTGTGCCATAAATTCGATATCTTTAACGCATTTTCCCATGCTCGTGTGATTTTAATATAGTACGTACCTACCTATAATAATATTGTATTGTTTTTTTCCTGAATGGCTGTATTCATCTTACATAGCAACTGAGATTGAGATAAGGTGAAAAGTGTATCTAACTAAAATATATCAAGTAACAAAACATTACAAACATGTCTGGCGATGACTTGTTATCTTTATAATTAGCATTTATATTGTTTATGTAAATTACTCGAGCACACTAAAATCACATTAGGCTTTTAGAGGCAATTTATACACCGTAGGCAACCGTGGCAAAAACATCTAGAACGCATAATAATATGATAAACCTTTTATTAAAATCTATTTCATTAATTTACATATTATAAGATGTAGGTAATTTAAGCATTTCAACATCATTAAGAATAATTACGCCGCGTTACAGCGATAAGATTTCGATTTTTAAATTTTTTTCATAGAAAAATTACACATTCAAAGTCGACATATCTTAAACATTTCATGAATAATATTATAAACGAATAATTTAAAATTATAGCATTACAAATGTCTCGATAAGGGCTCAGTTATCACAGCAACAAGATAATAATAGTTAAACATATTTAAACATACGAGGCACTTCTTATCAGCATTTTTGTTACCAAGCGGGCTTTTAACATCACCTAGGTACCTGTTTACATAATTGCCGACGTGTTTAAATAAATTTAAAAACGAATGGTTAGTAATAATCTACATTAGCGTCACCTAAGTTGTATAAATTTCGTTTTATATGTATTTTAAGTTCGTGGGTACTCTGCCTAACTTCGTTAGTATTAATTTTTTTATAGGATAAGAGTGTCAAACGAGAAATAGTCCACCTAACGGTAAATGGTTGATGTGGCCTATGGATATCTACATCTATCCCCGATTACGAATCATAATGCAAATGCATTGTCACCCGAGAGAACTAAGATGGAAAGCTGTTTCCAGTTAAAAGGGTCTCCGGTTCTCTACACTCACCATACGAAACACAGCAGTATTGAGCTGCTATTTCACGCCGGAATTCTGTGAGAGCGTGGTCGTTCCCCGGTCGAGCCGATCCATTCGTGCTACAACTAATATAGCTGCAGCGTGACACTGCCACGTAGGAACCGATATCTACCGATATCTACTTAGTAAGGTTTGGTCATCGTAAATTATTTTAATTAACTATATTCATCATATTTCTTAAATTAAATTATATGACATGTGATAAATGCAAACAAAATGTAAAAATGTTTGAAACAGCTATTTATTACTGAAAATAATATGATTTATCTACCTCAATTTGACTACATATTGACAACAACGTATAGGAATACATCCGAAGTATTCAATTTTACGTATTTATTTAATTAAATAAGAAACACTCACCATAATTATTGAGCATTGACATTTCTTCTAAAATCTTATTTAATTTAATAATTTTACTCCGCACTAAGTCCAGCGCGCTTTTTCTTTTTTCTTTAAATATCCGTACCACTGTACACAATTCTTCACTAACAGTTGCGCTGTTTTCACGTAGTTATAATTTCAAGAAATTAAAAAAAGAAAATAATTTAAATTCGAAATTTAAACTGACATGCTTTCTATTATATATATTCTATGCGTAGACAAAATATAATTTTTTATCCAAAACGATAATCCTCAATCGTACGAATCACTTTCTTGGTTAACTAGATTTTTGCGAATCGAATGCTGTTTTTCTTTTGAAATAGCATCTTTTTATGTACCGTAAAACCGCTAAAGGCACATTGAAGTCCGTATAATGTTAGTTATAAAAAAGAAAAACAAGTGACAATACATGATCGCGCGTCAGTCGTCGTCACGAGAAGGATGCAACACGACACGAGCATTACCCGCGCCAAGCCAACGGATTGTGTAAACGCGCGCCACTTGCTCGGTTGGCGTCGGCTTGCGGGCGGGGGCGACGCGGGGGAGGGTTGCTAGCTCTCACACGCGCACATACACACGTAGTTCCCATACATTACTAACGCTTCTATTTTGAATACACGCCACGCAAATCTAGCTCCTACGTGCTGGACATATAAACGAAGTAAATACCGCAGCAAAAATCGTAGCTCGTATATGTAGAGCGAGACAGAACATATATCTCAGAGTGAAAGAAAAGGATGCCATTTTATCGGTTCGGTAGTTGAGCAGTAAACGCATGATGCGTGCGTGTCCAGTCCAGAAGAGCGCTATGCACTAGCACTAGGTAGATGTTAGTTGCGTAGCGGATTATTAAAGTCAGTGTCATAGTGTCAACATTTGTAGGTACGCGCGGACGAGTAGTGTCGTGCCTTGAAATTCAAATAATTGAGCCACTACCATCCACTCTTCGTCCTGAATTTTGAATCTGATGCACAAAACTGCAACATGGATACGTGTTCTACGTAACGTGTACATGTTAAATAGAACCAGTGAAATTAATCATTGATAGAAAATTACGAAGTGGTTTTGTTAAATTTAGACGAACACTGCTAGCATGGTATTTTAGGTCCTTCATAGTAAATCTGCCATTGCATGTTCTTATTTATCTAATCCAACGATTTAAAAACTACTCTAAAGCAAAATAAGGTGTAGTTTTTTTTTACATTTTGATACAAGTAGCTTGTCAATGGGGACTAAAATTCGTAGAAGAATTGGCCAATGCACAATCACAGATTATCCAGGATAAGTTAAAGGTTTAACACGTAAGGTTTAAAATATGTCACTATTAGAGATTCTATGACTCTGACAATATAAATGATTAGGTAGGTACTTTTAGATAAACAATACATGAGTCTAACACAGCGAATAGTAAGTAATAAATAATTATGTCTGTTAAAGTTGTTGGTAATCCCAAGAATTTTCTAATGCATATCATGCCTCTTTCTAAGGCAGAAGAAGATACTTGATACTTATGTCTTTTTTGAAAAAAACTGTTCTCCACCCACTTACTCTATTGGATATATCATCTAAAATATTCGGTAAATGTCAGTCTGATTTAAATTATGCACATATTAAAAATACATTCCTAAATTTGATCCTTAGTCACGACTAGTTTAGAGAGTCGTGATTTATATTTAATGATGCCAAGTCCACACAGGTGTTACAACTTTGACTGATTTATATTATTAGGCCCAGTTTATTATTACAGAAATAAATCAAGTTATTTTCTACCTAGTGACATTTAATCGGAAATTTTCTGTGAAATTTCTTATAAGAATAATTAGAGCAAATTATACCACATTGACCAGTAATAATAACATGTAGTGTATTCTAGTCCAGAAAAATTCACTTATCATTCAGTCACGTTTGTTGACTTTCTTTTAAAAGTTGGAGATAAAGTCTAAAATCACTAATAAACTCAATATCCGAGATTATATAAACGCAAGAATGACACATTTTATATAAACTTTAAAACGTACAATTTTGTGAATCGTATACATGATATATCAGTATACACTAAGCATGATGCAACTACTCGTAGAAGTACAAGATATCCGTATTGGGATCACTCTTCCTCATCATTGAAGCTCATCATTTATCTACAGCTAAGCGTATTTAAGCTACAACATTAACTGCCACACAGCTTGGTTCTAAGCCACGCGTACTAATTGATTTCCCAAATACTATACGCGGCATTTACCCTAAACGTTTAAATTCGTCCAACACTGCAATGGCCATTGTTTCACCTTTTTTATCAATTTGTACAATACACGTATTTGGCATTGACTTATATATGTATTTGGCACATAAATTAGTTCTGGAGATTTACGGCGGTGGATCGAACTATCCGTTGCCTAGATTTTAGTCTGATTTTAGATTATTTAAATTAATAAATCGATATCGCTTGGATTGGGATACTTAAAAAACTTTATTGAAAATATCGAAATATTACAATTTATTTTTTATTACTTTGTCTTAAAATTCAAAAATTAAAATTTACATGACAAGATTTAGTAAAAATACGTTGAAGCTTTTGATTATTTACTTATACATATTTTGTAGCAATAGATATTCAGATAAATTAATTTCGAAAGTCAATAAAATTAAACATAGCGACTATTTTAAGTTCGATAAAATAACCAAACTTATTTCTGTGTGATAAATAATACAGAACATATTATATCGGAAAGCATCGGTCAATCAATATAATGATTGTAATAAAATATAAGTACGTGCCTTGTGCTTCAGACAATATATTCAATAAAATAAAATGTAGGCATAAACCTGGGCTTCTCCCAAGCTGGGGATCTTTTTCAGCTATAGAAAAGGTTCAGCCAATATCAATCTTTTTAGAAATCAAAGACTTTTTCAAACGAATTTTAACTTCCGATTTTCATACGAGGGCAAAAACTAAACGTAAGTTGTTTATCATCTTATTTCAATATCTCTTCATTTTATAGATAGAACTATTTTAATAAACACCCTGAATTTTTAAGTATTTTTAATGTATTGAACGGGTTTTACGGTATCTTTTAAAACTTCAAATTCCTCTAAAGGTTTTTAAATGTACATTCCTAGATAATAATATCACTCACCTGACACCTGCTATCAGGTTTATCGTGTGAGATAGACCCAACAGTGACATTCGTCACCGATAACGCTTTTTATTATTGTTGAAGGTGCGATTTGTGACACGTCGTTGAGATAATATTGACAATAGTACTTTCTATTTAAAGATAAAACGACATAAGATCACTTGTAAATAGAGAAACACGCGGCTAACTACAACTAGGTGATTTTATAAATTTTAAATCTTATACCTCGGCAAAATATATTAATCGGCTAGCATACAAAGCTTACTAATAATTATTATTTCAATAGGTCGTTAGGCACGTCGTTATTATTTGCGTTTCAGTTAGAAGGAAAGACAGAAATTAAGAGTCGGTGAGAAAACTCATTTAAATTAAGTTTTACTTGTGCATTAAAACGTATTATTCGGTGTAGAGTTTATAACCACCAATCAATAAACACCGTATTCACTTTGCAATAGTTCAGAATTTTGGGAAACCGTAATATTTACCTTTCAGCGTCTTCACTCCGAACTTTCAATATTAAACACAACACACATTGGAGATTTTGAATGCTTTACCGAATCACCGGTCACAGAGCATTTTGGCACAACGGTGTTCGGTTGTTCGCAGTAATTAGCGGTTATTGTTTTTGTTGGTGTACGCGAGTAGCGGCCGCTCGCGTCCCGCCGCGACACTGCACCTCTACACGTAACGCTCACCAACGTCTCTTTCCCCCTTTACTTCCGCGCCGGCTTTTTACCGTCGCGCAAGCGCCCCTGGTGTTTTTTAAACCGCGCCCATGTTTCTGTAATTTCTATCGCAACGCAAACCTTTTGTGAAAATGGCTTTTTTCGAACATTTTTTCTCTACGTCCTTGTCTAGCTCATTGGGGACGGCAATTCCTCGTTCCCCTCCACCTAACGGTTGCTCGGAAAACCCGTTCTAACACAGCGCTAGGTGCTTGATACTTTCTCTCTCTATTGACGCCGCGACGCTGTTGACGCCAATTATTTTGCTAATATTGCAACTTTAAACCTAAGTTCATTACACGCATAAACAATTTTCAACCTTATGAGCCTACATTAAAGCACAAATCTCATTTCTTATAATGTAGTTGCGACTGTATGATCTAATAACAAACTTCCGGCCATTTTTGCGATAAAAAACGGTTAAATGCATGTAACCACGCCTTTGTACACGTAGTGCTGTCTATTTTACTCCTTTTTTATTTTGATTTGCGTTCTCGCTCTAACACGCACACATACGCATTTTGTGAAACGAATGCTTCGGGACGTGTCTTATAAGCGCCTTCTAGCGTGCAGTAGTAGAACTTTTGTAATAAAATTTTGGGGAGTTTATTTCTAACGCTCGAATTTGTCTTCGAGGGTGGCAGCACCGAGAGAAAGGGGTTGTTTCTAAAATAGTTTAGTACATCGTTTTACCACACGCTTGAAGCGCCAGATTTTGGAAATGAACCGTTAAGAAAATATTTTTTTAAATTCGTGTACGTAAAAAACGTTAATGTATTTCAATTATAAATCTGGCTCCTCTATCTAGAAAATCGGGTTCCGTGTGTATATACAATTTAATTAAATAGGATTTTACAATGAATTAGCATTTTATTTCCTCCATTATACGGAGTTCGCCAGCAGGGGGCTCTGAAATCCGGTCAGACGGGGACAGCAGTGGATTAACTTGAGGCAGCCAAAGAAAAATTGCTAAAGAAATCCATTTAATGAGTTCTTTTTCCGATGTTTGAGTTTCAATATATTACAAGTTATGTGACATTTGAACAAAGAGTTAACTTTTGTTATCAATATTTGAGTCGTGAGAACAAAATATCATTTGAGTAGTCCTTAGTCCTGCATATATTTTATTTAAAACTAGATAGCTTTTGATGCATGTTATTTCAATAGCTTGAAAGACAGATGTTTCACGACTCTCTATTGGCTTGTATCTTTCTCGATTCTTCCGAATATGTGATGACATTTAAAAAAATTATGAGTTTTAAGAAGTTGCATCAGAATTTCGTACACTTAGTAGGTACTTCGAAAATTTTACTTCGTTCTTTTTTGATCCATAACTCAGCTGCAGCGGGGCCTTTTAACGTCGAAAATCCATTCCCATAATACGCTACTGCCTATAAAGTCTACTGCCGAACATAGGCCTCCCTTGAAGTTTGCCACCTGAGGGAATTTTAGCATAGTTGCACCGCTTGGCAGGAGGGCTTACACCGCCACTACACGGGGGATGTTAAAAATATCAACCCCTTTTCTAAATTATAGCAGTAAAACAACAAGAAAGAAGTCCTGCGGAAATACGCGAACTAAAATGTAAAATATGGAATTTGACAATAAAAAAATCAAATTTCGCGAAGACTGGCGCCGGCAAAAGGACTCTTCTTTAGTTAGAAGGACTATTCTTAAGCCATAGTTTAAACCAGATACCACCAATAAATCAATCGTTTGCAATAAGACGGATAATTTCTTGTAGAAACAAGGCTAGTGGCTGGCGCCTGTCGCTCTTTAATATTAATGGTCACATAATACTTTAGTTCGTCGCTAATAAACAAATTGAATTACAAATTGTTCTCCGTCAAGATTCCAAGCCGTATTACATGCCCGTTAAAATACAGTTTATTTAGAAGTAAATTTACTAACATTGTTTCACCGTAAAATTTTCATTAGATGCCATTTTAAGAAATCACAAAAGCCTTAGTTTAAATGTTTAAACATTCGATTGCGCTCTAAAGAAATTGTTTACGAATTTTGGCACAAAGGCATTTTACTATATTACTGTTCATAACAATTAATACTTAAGTTTAATCTCCCACCAGTGAATCGAACGGGTCTGAACAATAGTTAAGAAATAAAATTGTTTCATATATAGCCAATATAATCAGAGTAACTGACATAGTCTCTGCATCAGTAAGATGAAGTGAAGTGATGAGTTTATACGTGGTAGAGCCATGCTGCAGTTATATTAAAAATATAGTTGTAGCACGAATGGGTCGGCTCGACCGGGG
>DWHP01003796.1:0-13073 GCA_018247895.1 Parnassius honrathi
CATATTAATTTTTATATTATACTTATTGCACTATTCAAAAATGTAGGTTTTATGTTTGGGCTTAACCTAAAATTAATACAAGCTTAAATTAAAATACATACTAAATAAAACTAAGTTGAATTTACAGCAAAAATTTTGAAGTTCACAAAGGAACTGAATTTGCGACTGGTCGTCGCTGCTGATGATAAAAGTGCTTGTTCTTTTTTCGCTCTAAGGCTAAGTATAAGTAGCCATCTAGCAAGGAAACGCAGCTAGCATTTTTAGTACTGTACCGTGGGAAGTGTATAATAAATTGAAGCTTTTAGTTTTAGTTTTATTATTATGGTTATAAAAATTTGTAGTGAAGCTTCATTCCAGCTATTGTTAGGTTATTACTGTCATGTATCTTAGGTGATCGTGTAAACCCGCGCGTATTACGCAAACACGACGTCTGACGAAACAATTTGTTAGGGCCGTTCTTTGTAAGCGTCTCGCTTTGTGATTCCTGTGAACATAGCGTGAACATGTTGACAAGTGGAATTTGTTTTCCAAGAGGGCGAACAAAAATAATTTTACTATTGTAAAAATATGATACGCCAAAATTTACCCTAAATATATGTAGTTAAGCCAAAGGAACAGTTTTATGAATACTTTCTATACACACTGAATTTTTCTAAAGAAAACCCGACATTGAGGTTTGCTTCGATAAACACAAAACACTATATCTGAAGAAAGTTACATTTCTTTTTGTAGAATGATTTAGAACAAAACACAAATTTAGTTTAAACCATCCGTCACCCCATTTCCGCCCGTGGGTGCCGTAAAAAGTGACTCTGGGTAATGTCAGAATGAACTCAATGCATTTAATGATGGTTATGATTCATAGATGACGGTGTAACCGTCTCGCTTACGCTAGACGTAAAATATCCAATCTAGCGACGGTAAGCAGCTTCAGAAGTGCGAGAAGTCTAGTATAACGATCGCCAGTCTGTATACCTAGCGTTTAGGCAAATCACTGACGACGGAAGAGGCCTAGTCGAGGAGAGTTCCACGATTGCCATGGGTCCAGTTTCTGTGGTGCTAGTTCTGTTAGTCTTTTGGCTTTTATAGCTTCATCGGACTCATTTTGATAGGTTGACTTATAAAATGGGAGGGTGGGATGGCTTATTATTTCCAACGTTACTTTTGTAATGATGTTCACCTATACAAGTTTTTGTGTACAAATAAGTTATCTAACTGCCGTCCAAACAGGGGTTGCGGGCCCCGTCTATGACTGTTAATTCGTGTCATTTGAGGTTCTAGGCGGTGAGGACCGCCCAGGGACGGTACAAATGTACGGTGTATACGCGGTGTTTAGGGGTGTGCGGCGAGCCTGTCTGCGAACATACTGCGTCCCATCCGTTGTTCTAACTGTGTTTGTGATATTAGGTGTGTTTAATGTTTGTGTGTACGGGTCGGTGATATTTGCGTCGTCGTAATCTAGTATAATTGGAGATTCTATTAAAGCGTTACGGGGTCTCTGAAGACTGGCCCGACGTCTGGAGTCGGAGCGGTGGCTGATTTTTGCACCAGCGGGTTGGAATATATCTCGGCTCTTTCAATATAGTGCTGAGACATTTCTTTGAAGTATTTAGAGATTAACAGAAGTTCGCAATCCCTGTGCAGGTCGAAATTTCGTTGATACCACCGGGCTTCGGTGGCTTTGAAAAAAAAAACGACTTGGTGGTCGTATATATGAGTTTTGGGTGAAGGCTACGCTTGCGTGGGACACGATTGGTTTTACGAAAGTCTAATAAAAATGTAGCTTGTGTCTAAAGTAGTAACGAATTTGGCTCGGTTGCGGACATTGCGAATGTTTTGCAAAGGTCATACCGTGGCCAAAAGTGACCCTTAGGTATTTGGCCGTCTTTTCCCAGAGATCTGAGAGACGAATAAGGTGATCGTACCCTAATGATTTTTTCAGATTTGGGTTCCTTTGAAAGTATATTGCTACACTATTGTCAGGATTCACTTCGATACTCCATAAGGGAAATCACGCGTTTAAGCGATTGACGGATCTATGGAGCATTTTAGTGAGAAGTAGTTAGTTTCTTGTTTTAATTGGCGACAAAGAGGGTCGTTTCATCGGCGAAAAAGCAAGAGAGTATTGTTAACTGGGTCACTCATGTAAAGCGTAAAGAGTAGTGGGAAGAGAGGAGCCCTGCGGGACTCTAGAATTAAGGAGGCGCTTCGAAGATGTATTGGAACGTATTCGAGAATGTATTTCGCTTAGCGATGAATCTGATTTATGCACGAGTGTTCGGATCTAAAGCCAATCTGCTTGTCGGGTAGAAGCTTATTTGCGAAGACATATTTACGAAAGCGATGCAACATGATTAGGTCGCAAATTTTCCCCAGTGTGCTGAGGAAATCGATGGGTCTGTAACTTAAGACTCAGTTGCGCGGTTTCCCTGGTTTTGGGATTCCATAGCGTCCGCGTCTTTTCAGGCATTCAGGATGGACCAAATGAGAGTGATTTCAGCACCCCGTTGCTGATGCCATCAGAGAGAGTTGCCTAATGAATGCTTCTGGGTTTCACAACATAGTCGGATTTATTACAATGATTTGTATCGTACTGTTAAGAAGGGTTAATGAATTAAAATTTTATGGCCGGACTTGGATTAGTAATCTGGACCGGCAAAGATGAATAAATTTATTATTATTTAAATTAGATGAAATGACGAACTGTTAAAGGAAGCATGATTTTGGAAGTGGCTCATAAATCTACGTATAAGTTTAGGTGCGGACGTCACAAGTGCACCTGAACCTGTACCTTGCAATAATATAATGATGACAATGATCGTAGGAACAATTTAAGATATTATGTGGTTATTAACTCTTGAAAAAAATCGATTAAGATGATAACTTCTGAAAATATCTCAAATGCTATCAATTGAGTGGGAGATAAGTACGTATTATTATAGTGAATACCAATAAGCGAAGTGCAGGACGGTCTCTAATTGATAGAATGATGATCTGTCGAGTCATTGTGGAAGTCGAAGGATGCAGGTGACGCAAGACCGTGTTTTATGAATGCAAGCATTCCTTGGCTGATGTCTACATACGTCGGTGGACTTGTAAATGGATGTAATCAAACAGAATATTGCCTTAAAATATTTTTTTACCCTAACACAGATGCACACACTGAACCTGTCCTACCTATGCAAAATGAAATGCATATTAAACAGACAGAAGGCACGCATTTTGCGCAAATCTTAGTTCTCTGATTCGTACTCGAAGTCGATGACGTATCAGCTAGTTATTCTAACGTTCTACACTCAGATCGTCGGAATATATATTTGAATACAATGCAAGTGCATATCTTACTACTTTGTATAATATCTTTAGTTATATAATTTTTGTTTATTTATTGTACATCAGTTACATTATACTGACAGTGGTAAGAGCCAGGCGCAGAGGCTGGCTCGAACCGGGGAAGTAACACGACCTCGCGGAATACCAGCGTGAAATGCGTCTCGCTTGGTCGGTGCAGGTGGTCGGAGGCCCAAACCGCCAAAACATGGTAGTAAAATTTTAAAAAAAAGATTACCCCAGGAGGGTATAAGCACCCCTGGTAACAGCTGGTAATAGAGAATCCCTTACTGAGCATCCATGCCCAAGCTACCCTTCTCTTCCTGAGCGTGGGTGCTCAGGCTGCTCCGTGTATTCAGGGGGAGGAGGGGAAAAAATCCCCCTCACTACTAACACTGTACGAGGAAAACAGAGCGATAAAACCATGGCGCCCCCTGACACGTTAGCCGTGGACTTCTGCAACATTAGGGGACTTAACTCGAACCTTAACGCCGTCCACTACCATCGGAATAAGGCGAAGCTAGCCTTGCTCTTTTTGACCGAGACACAGGTGTCGTCTCCGGCTGATACTACGTACCTGTCCTACCGGGGGTACAAAACTCCATCCCGTGGCAAAAAAGAACACTTTTTTTGCCTCGGGATGGAGTTTGCGTATAAGTTAGAGAGGATATCTGTTCTTGACGTCTTAGTAGTCTTGAAGGTACAAATTTGTCCATCTTTTGGATGTGCGTAGACAGCGATGACCATCTGCGCGTTCACGGGAGCCACTGTAACTACCATAGCGAAAATGCCGAAACAAACTGACTAATCGACCACGTCCAAATGGCTACAGAGTCCTTAGTACAACAGATCGCATACGCAGAGATTGTAATACTTGGCGATTTTAACGCCCACTACGCGGAATAGCTTGGTTCACGTTTCACCTATCATGCTTGGAGATCGGTTTATGACTTTTTCTTGTCATACGATTTGACACAACTGGTTACTTCGCTTACGCGGATTCCAGATGTGGAAAATCTTACACCCTTCCTATTGAACCTTCTGCGGATATCTGATCCGGACGGATATCAGGTCATCTGATTCAGAGTATGGTGCCACTCACGCTCCCTTCGCGGTTGCGTTCTGCAGGTTGCCACCGTGTCTGGCAATACAAGTCTTTCTTTGCGTCATAATCATGGGCGTGAATTTGCTTTTCGCCGAATGATCCCAACGGTGTTGCTGACTCTGACGTGGTGCTACGGGGAATAGAACTATTTTATTATTCCATTTTCTGTGGAGGCAGATTTCAACCTTGGTTTAATCGCTTCTGTAAGACTGCATTGTGCAGCAAGCAAGAATTCTATCAGGCCTGGGCCGACGCTTCGGCGGCTCGGGATGTCTACACAAGCAAGCTTAAAAAGAAGTATAACTTGGCCTCTAGGCCTTTCAAAACAGTTACTACCAATGCAAAGTATGAGCACATTGGCAGAATTGGCGAGGAACGAGTTGGCCTTCTTTCAGGTCTTTCGCTAAGTCTATCCGAAGGAGTTTCTGTACACCTTCACTATCATCTCTGTACAGGCAGGACGTCACACTAGCCCATACCGTAAAAGAGAAAGCCGACCTTTTAGGCTCTCTTTTTGCATCCAACTCGACTCTCGATGACGTGAGGATATACCGCCGACTATCCGGCGGTACGAGTGCACTATGCCTGATGTGCGATTCACATTTTGCTCAGTACGCAAATCACTCCTCTCCCTGAATATATACAAGTCAAGTGGGCCTGACAGAATCCCCGAATAGTGTGAGGACGTATGCTCCAGATTTGGCACAGGTTTTAACGCGTTTTTTCTAGTACTCCCAAGGCGTAGACTCGAAATCATGGAAGACAGCTGTCGTGCACCTGATCCCTAAAAAAGGAAACTGCTCTAATACTTCCAGATACAAGTCCACCGCTATAGCCTCCATGTAATCCACTATAATGGAGTCCATTATTAACTGCTAGCTCATGCGATACCTTGAGAAGCACCCGCTGAATCGTAACAGGCAGTATGGTTTTTATCGGGGTCGCTCAGCTGGTGATCTTCTTGTTTATTTAACATACCGATTGATGCAGGCGATCCAGCACAAGGAGGAGGCTTTAGCAGTTAGTTTGGACGTAGCGAAGGCCATCGATCGGGTTTAGTACAAAACGCTTCTTTCTAAGCCTCCTTCTTATGGGTTTTCCGCGAATTTGTGCAATTGGATCACCAGTTTTCTTGCAGAGCGGAGCATCAAAGCTATTAACGCTGGTATTTTCACAAGGCTTCGTCTTTCACCAATGCTGTTTCTTCTGCATATCAATGACATGTTTCCAACCGCTAAAAGTCATTGATATTCGGACGAAAACACTGGTGATGTTTTATACACCGACCGTGCCAATATTTCTCGGGAAAAAGTCACCGAGTACCGTAACAAACTTGTGGCTGATGTCGAGACGTTGTTGAACAAGGATTATTGGATTGGGAGTAACTAAATATAGTCCAGTTCAATCACCAGAAGACACAAGTTTGCACGTTCACCCCTAAAAAGAAACCCTTTGTCGTATCTCCTTAGTTTCAGGGCACTCCCCTCGGTGCCTCAGCAAATATCGGAATCCTCGGCGTTGACATATCGAGTGACGTGCAGTTTCGTGGTCACTTGGTAGAGAAAGCCAAATTAGTCTGTCAAAAGTTTGGCGCTCTAAGCAGAGCGGGACAGTACTTCATGCCGGCACTCCGCCTGCAACTTTATAAGGCGCAGCTCTGGCCTTACAAGGAATAATGTTCCTATCTCTGGACCGGGGCTCCCCGGTGTCAGCTCCTCGCATTTGATCGCATCCAGCGCAGAGCGGTTCGAATCGTCGGCGACCGAGCATTTTCTAATCGGCTTGACTCACTGGCGCTGCGCAAAGTTGTTGCGTATTTTGGCGTATTTACCACGGGGAGTGCTCAGAGGAATTATTCTGACTAATTTCACATCGCGACAGAACTTGAGATACCAACCTTACCACATCGACGACTGGCGGTTCACTACTGTGCGATTTACAAGAAGTTTTCTTACACGCACAATTTCCTCGTGAAATCGACTACTATTTTTCCGGACCGATACAACTTAGGCAACTTCAAGAAAACAGCTTACTCTTTTTTAAAAGGCCAACAGCGCAACTGATATTCCTCTGGTTTTGCAATTGTTCATGGGCAGCGGTAGTCACTTACCATCAGGTGAACCACATGCTCGTTTACCTCCCCCCATATAAAAAAAAATCTTAAATGTTTTATTGACACATCTGTTAAAGTTTATTAAGTGATAAATACCATTTGTTATTAACGAGAATATTAAAAATTTATTGTACAGTAGTGAGCAAATAAACACTTGAAATACTTTGAATTTAAATGGATCTCAACGTTGGAGTTATTGGGAGTTTTGAAAAACTACTACACGTCAAAATCTCTACAACCAAATTCAGGGTGATATGTTCGCGGAGAATACTTTCCACTTTTAATAATTTTCGCCTGTAAAATTTTAATTCGAGACATAAAGCAAGCTTAAAAGCAATGTCTGGCAAGTTTCATCATCATGCAGATGAGTCGGTAGGTAGCTAGCTTTGCGCACAAAGCTCACAAGTACAAAAGACTCAGCCACCGCTTCATTTTGTGCTAGACAAGCTGGGAATTCGCGGAATGAAGTGCGTCAACTATCTTTTAACGTCACCAGTTAAACCTTTAAAGCTATTGTGTTAATATCAAGGACAATAATAGTATCGTTAATCGCGTAACTGGATTTGATATTTATGGGCATGTTTTGCGGTACGAATACTGACACATCATTTTCGGAAAGTTGTGTAATGTTTACTTTCATGTAAGTATTGCTTCATAAATAAAACTAAATTTAGTAAATTTACATCCCACATATACGTCCCATGGGTGGGAGTAGGCTTTATCTCATTTAATGTATTTATACATATAAGTAAAACTGAAGAGGCTGTCTGGATAATATCGTAATAACTGCCTTTTTTATTTTATATAGAGATTTTTTTGAGAAATCCAAAACTTGATGACAGTCTTAAATCTAAAGACACCACATTAATGGATATTACCCTGGCGAAAGCGTGACGAGTCCCTAGTTATGAATGAGTTGAATACAAATATGATCTTACAAATTTCAGAAATATTTTTTTATTGTGGAGGCTATTTACATACATTACCAGAAACAATTATTTATAGGCCATTCGAACAGCAGTCCCATGCTCCTTAACTGAATACCGCTTAGCCAATAAGCTATCGAACTGCCAGTACTTTAAAAGTCTCGTTTTGAAAAACAGTTGTTTTATAATTCAATGGATAGTTTTATACAGTATTAGTTGATACCCGCTCGCTTTGCTGGGCGTACGATAATAACGTAGTTATACAAAGTATCAAGTAATCGTTTTATGGGACTATCGTAAAATCCATTCTTAGTGAGCGTTTACATTGCAAAATGAGTATCTATATTAGGTTACTATACTGGGTTTTTCTTTCGATAAATTCTCAGAAGCCTGAAGTCGAAGTCGAGAGGAAATTGACGGTGCTTCATCAAAAAAGCGCATAAAGTTGAACGTGAATTAAAACTGCAAAATTGAACCTGCACCTGTTTTCTACCGAAAAGAGATTGCCGTCCCATAGGACTATCAGACTGGGGGAACACAGGCTGCACCTGTGCTTGCGCACTTTATCTTGCGCAGATTACTTGAGTCCGACCTTGAGGACAATATTAACAATACTGTTAGTAAAGAGTTAACTAAAGTCACGGCTACCGCGTGGCTAACGTTTCTTTTTATATAGAATTAGGACGACAAACGAGCTCACAGTCTACCTGATGGTAAGTGGATGCTGTGGCCCATAGACATCTATATTTAACCTCCGATTAAGAATCAGAATACAGATGCGTTGTCACCTCTGAGGACTAAGATGGAATGCCTCGATTCTAGTAAAACAGGTCTCCGGTC
Organism: Parnassius honrathi; assembly: GCA_018247895.1. NCBI lineage: Eukaryota > Metazoa > Arthropoda > Insecta > Lepidoptera > Papilionidae > Parnassius > Parnassius honrathi. The sequence goes on from DWHP01003796.1 coordinate 8,315, forward strand.
CTCTACACTCACCTTACGAAACACAGCAGCATCAAGCTGTTGTTTTACGCTGGTATTCTGTGAGAGCGTGGTTCTTCACCGATCGAGCCGACCCTTTCGTGCTACAATCATAATATAGCTGCAGCGTGGCTCTACCACGTATACAAGTTTTTTACGTCTCGGATCATATATTTTACAATTTGAGGTAGATTTATGAGGATATTTTCCTTCACTACCGTGTAAGTAGCAATTAGCACTTAAACCTGCTATTAAGAATTTCAGTGGTGATGGCGGAAACCAAACAAAGGTTACCCGTGCTTATGAAATTTAGTGAGCACTTAACTCCTTACTCTACCAAGTTACCACGAATCTAAAAACTTTGATGGATATTTGATTTGATTTCATTATGAATTTACAGAGATAGATATATTGGTAATCATATTGAAAATCGGTGTAAATAATATTATTTAGAGATTTCAATGGGGAATTTGATACATATGGAAATAATTTTATGAGATTTTAGCAGTAAATGTTTTCGTTGATGTTGTTTTTAAAATAAGATAAAGTTATGTAGTTTGTAACGAAATTAAATAAAGTACCTACATTCTATAGAGGATTGAAACTGTGCGGCCCAGGAAAGAAATACTCAATAGCATCAACATTTAATTTCTTAATAAGTACGAACACAGATTACAAAATGTTGATACGGCCTTACTTATTAACCTAACGTAAGTGTTAATTATATCTAAACTTGTATTTTCTAATGTCATTTAGTGCAAAGAGAGAGAGAGAGAGAGCTTGTTTGACCATTTCTTAAACTGAATTCGATTTTTATGAGTAAAGCCAACTGCACCGATGTTGTTACTCCTATAGGGTAACTAAGTTGATCATATTAACAGGCTTTTATGTACGACTCCGAATATCTAAATAAAGCTACTCTATCAGGTTTCATATACAACGCTGTTCACTGGTGGTCATTGTGTACTGGCTCTACGTCTGCATCGAAGTTAAGGGCAATAAATAGAATGCGATGCGAGGGCCGCACGTCGAGCGCACCTGTCTAGCGATTAAACTTTGGGCAGTATATTTCGGGTATTTAATTTTGAAGCCCATCGGTAGGGATGACACTAATAAAAAGGTTTAAACAGGCCTAAATTATAAGTTGGGTAAGTGTATAAATATTTTATAGGGTTAAACTGTTTCTGTTGGGAGAAAAATTGCCCACTTGTGAGTTTCCTGCCGCTTCTTCTCACAAGGTCACCTTGGGTTAGGGACTTGTTGAAGCGATGGCGTTACTTGACGCTCAAAAAGTGCTCTATAAGGACCAATCTTATATACAAAAAATTATGGTTGTTTGTATTTTATGCACAGGCATACCGTACATCAGATTGAGGTAAAACTTTGTCAAATTATTGATTGCATTTGCGTGAAGTTACTAGGCACAGCACAATTAACTTACAGTAGGTGGAACGCGAATCACACCGAAAAATTAATTTGAAAGTTATATATCATTTAATTTTAATGAATGTATTATCATTACTAATTAAACAATATTTAAAATGATATTTCCACAATTATTTCTGGGGCATCAATATTACAATCTGTCTTTGAATTTAATTTGACTAGCAAAATTATTAACACCGATAATATTCAGTACTTTTGTAAATCGGGGTCATGTACCTGTATGCCGTGCATTAAATACTGTATAAGTAGTAGTGATGTATATCCCCCGGCATTAGATAGGAGTGTTTCAACCCAATTTTCTTATGGCGGTTCCGACTAACAATGTAATTCGTCAAAATCACCTTTAATTTATTATCGAATCAAGTCAAATTATATAAGCAAGCACTTTATAATCCAGTTTACGGTTATAAACTTATATATACGTTCAAAAATTCACTTGCGAGTTTGCCCTACCCCCTAATATAATCCGTAATAGTACCCTATTCTAACGCCATCAAGGAGGAAATAATTTTCTCTTGAAAAATCTTGTTTATTTAGTACTTTCATTATTATATATTGAAATATCAATGTGATCAAAGGTTACCTTTTACTTAACAAGACGGTTTTTCCCCACACAGATTTTATTTATAAGTAATTTTTTTGTAGGTAATTTTTTTATCTTATTTATTTCATGAAATATGTTTATCAAATAAGAGTTAGCCTAACATTTAACATTACGTGTCTGGCAATGATTTACGCTTTGTTGACTTCAGTGCCTATCACACGCCGCGGTAATTGACTAACGAGCAAATAAATTATGCGACGAGTCATCGTGATGTTGGCGATGATAGGAATAGCACTAAGAAGGAATACTTTGAAATGTGTAGTAATTAGAAACATTATCAAATGTTACATAATCTTCAAATATATAGGGAAATATTCACACATTTTCATAAAAAATATATATAACGTTTGTGAATATATAAAATAAAACTCTTAAAATACATATATAATTAAACTCGCCTGTCACCCACAAGGGTGGGCAGAGACTATAGCCTTTCATTTAGCACGATTCTGATACACCTCTCTTGCTTCTATAACATCTCCATAGTATCTAAGAATATATGCTCGTCGGTTACGGTTACACTTAGTTTGGCCCATCTTCAATATATCGTTAATTTGCTCGATAAACTTCTGTAACACTATTATATAACTGCGTTTGTCAACCTGACTACCAAGCGTGGGAACTGTGTAAAATATCCCCCTCTGATGACCCCCTGAACATAGGCTTTCCTCAAGGATTGCATAAAGCAAAGACTGAAACCATTAGCTCCTCACATGTTTCATCACGTAGTCACCCCAGGAAGAGAGTCGCCCACCCGAAGTGAGTTCTATTATTCGGGAACCTTTCCAGTTCTTAGTTCATAGTATCGGTTGATAGCTTTTCAACCTATGTATGGTAGGCCCATTACAAGAACAGCTGACTAATCCGCTATGTTGGTTACTCGTATCATTTGGGAATAACTTCGTTACTACGTATGCAAATACCCTTAACTCACTGATTGGTTTTGAGATTCCCCTTATGGAATTATAATTCCCCATTTCCGATTCAAATAACATTTCCATAGGGTGTAAGAGGGGTTTATTTACTTCTTCTCCATATGCTTCGCTACACGCGGCGCATTTCTACTACTAACGAACAATGAAATAGTTAAAAACTTGTAATGAATACCCTTCGCGCGGAAAAGCCTATAAAGGGATATTACCAGTTCTTACGTAGTAGTCACGACGCAGCGTATCATAAATGCAACGTGAATGTACCGACTAAACCAAAAAAGAACCGCGAGAAGAATCGCATAGAATACGATCGTGAAACAGGCGTCCTTCTAGCTGAAATCCTTCCTAACTATATCTTAATTTTTATTTTCTCAAGATTTAGTGAAGAACTGGTGACAATTAGTGACTTTAGAAAAAAAAATTAGTAACTTAATACTTTAGGAGATACAGTCTTTTTAAGTATAAATATTTTACTCGGTATTTGTCCTCAATAACTCCATTATTGGCTGAGTGAGAGAGATGTGATGCCTACTTTAAGACTTAGTGACTTATTGGTAAGTACTATATAATAAAATTAAAGCATATTGCTTCAACGGAACCGGAGATATTCATGTGTCTTTGGGAGGATTCTGGCTTGAAGATTATATATCATATAATAACTCCAGAAGGCCTATGTCTGTCGCTGTGAAATAAGTGTCACAATTAGTTTTTTAAAAACAGCCTAAATTTATCAATCAGTACTTAGTGAAAACCTCATACTACTACGCAAAAATTTCAATCCAAGAAAATGAAGTAAAACTATAAACTTGAAGTTATTTCCTTTGTCTATGATTAATTATTAAGGGCCACTGTAAAAGTCACCACTGAAAACAAAATATGAAATATACAATACACACCTTATAACACAACTAACAATAACAAAACGCTATTATAAATGTGGGACATTTTTTCGTTATTAGATCTAATATTTGCAATCTCGTATAGAAATAATAACATGACTTCCTTATGTTATAACGTACAATTCGTACAATATAAAAAACTTTTATGTTGTATTTCGGGAAACGAAAATATGTAAGTCTTTGTCTGATTATAATGTACAAACCCTCGTATGGGTAACCCTGAAAAGGGAAGGGCTGCCGCTGTCTACTCTACGTTATTATTTTGGCAATAATATAACGTAATGCTTTCAGACTTGCTTCTCCGCACGCTCTTTCCCCGTTGGCAACGTCGCGCTCCAGAAATAGTATTAGAAATTCATAGTCTATTATCGTACGTGTGCTTACTTACGTATTTAGAACAACGTTCTTTTGTGATTGAAAGCAATGAATTGTTGCGGTGTCATTTTAATTCATTAGAATCACACAGAAATAACTGACACAGTTATTTTTTTTTAATTTTAGCAATGCTCCGCTATACTATACTGTTATTCCCATCAACAACTACAAGTAAGCTTAAATTGTGTTCGGTATGCTTCAAAATCGAAAAATTGCTGATTCGAACATCATGACTTTTAAGGTCTCGGTTCGCGCGAAAGAATTACTTAAAGATACGGTTTTCGGCATATTTACATTTTTGGGTATATTTCCTTTTATGAGATCACAAGTTTTTGCAAAGAGAAAGCATTTAACAATTGTGTTTTGTTTTCGTACAGGGAAACTGTTAAAAATACATGTTCCGTTAGAAACTTCACTGCACGTGGACCTCACGGACCGATGGTCTCTACAGCAAATGGCACAAATATGTAGTCATTTCTCAAAGACTCATACTTGCGCCATTTACT
>DWHP01003797.1:0-13072 GCA_018247895.1 Parnassius honrathi
ATTTGCACACAAGTAAGACAAAATTACCTTCTCGTTTTTTTAACTAAGTTAAAGACGCAAAATTGCTTTTTAATAATACATTTGCCATTAAAAAAACTTGAGTGTCCCGATACTGTCAAAATCCATTGCTTAATCGTTGTCTCAGTGGTCGGTATTGAATACAATGTGATTACGTATAATTACTGATAACTTTAAACAAACACAGTACAAAGAACAAGGCGTCATCTTAACAGAAACTCACAGCATATTCGTACATACATCAATAATAATTGTTGTTATAAAAAATTGTTTTCAAAAAACATCTTATACAAACACTAATAAGTAGTACATATTCTTAGATTCGTAATCCTTCGCTGCTTACCTAATGGTGAATAAATAAGTGGTTTTGTCAAAAGATGCCACACAATAACGACGAAAACATATAAAAATTTATTGCGTGATGAGCCACGCTGCAGCTATATTATGGACGTAGCACAAATGTGTCGTCTCGACCGGGGTAGAACCGTGCTCTCACAGAATGCCAGCGTAAGATACCACGCGATCTTTTTGACTGGAACGAGGCATTCCACCGCAGTCCTCAAGGTTGATAACGCATCTACATTTTGATCCTTAATCGAAGATAAATATGAGTAAAATAGGAGTGTGTTCGTTTATCACATCATTCCATAAAAAATTAGGATAAACTACTGTTTAACTTTAGTTATACTCGTAATTGAACAATATATGATAAATTTTACTGTACTACAATTTATGTAAAAACATGTTTTTGTAATTAACAGGCACGGAAGGCGGTCATGGTCATGAACCATCATGTTGCAAAACACTCGAAAATAGGGAGTTAAAAATAACTTAAAAATCCGTAAAATTATTTCAATTAATGTTATAATGTTGTAATATTCGCGTAACTATAAGAAATTTAGCTGCTTTGATGTACATTTTTTAATTTTCCTTTCCTTTTTGTAATATACAAATTATGTAATTTTACTGCAATCAAACTTAATAACCACAAGTTATTTAAGTTATTTAGAAGCTTATTTTATATGTTTTCATACGTTTTGTATACAAAGCTTGTAACACTACCTTTGTAATTTAGTACAGATTTACCACAAAAGGAAATAAATCTGGAATAACATTACAACGCTTACATTGCGCGAAATTCTATTATTCGATCGAAATAGTGCGATGTTTAAGACTTCTATCGAAACAATACACGTGGTTCATTTATTTTATAACGATAATAAATGTTAACAAACGTTTTCTTATAACGATAACACGAGTACCTGACAACATCTTGTCGAAATGATGCTGTACGCGTAACTTTAAGTACGAAACAACAGAAAGGAAACATTTTAAATTAGATACAGCAGCAGGTCAGTAATGCGACGCCACAGGTTGTAGAAACAACGGTTCTATGATCTGTGTAAGACGCACAGCCTGTTACTTTACAGCCAATGAAATGTCCACTGCTGATGTTCAGCTATAGCCTCTTATAAGATTCCCTCATAAAAAAGCTTATGTGCCATAGTTGCCACGAGGGTTGGCCAATCGCAGTTTTTTTTACTCTGCTTTTATCAGGAAGCTGCTACTGCTCATTTTCCAGTTCAGTTTCCCTCTGGCACCTCTTGCGACACGCACGGGATGATATAGGGCAGTGGATATTCTTATACTGCACTACCCGGTTAACCGGTTTGTCGGTTACTTAAGAATATACATAAAAATGTAAAAGCGATAAACTATTGACGTCTCACAACCGGGCAGATGCCTCGTCTCATTTTTGATATAGTTATGGAGCAAATAGGCCGCAGTGATCCAGTGCATAAATATTATGAAGACATTTGTGCGTGTGTTTCAATGTCAAAATATTTTTATTCCATATACATACATATTTTCTCACAAGGTGTTCCTTCAGCGCCGACCACGTGGGAAAATGTGTATTGATCATCTTCATCACGTTACATCAAACATATAAATAAAATATGCGAATGGTCCGTAGTGTTCATTTTGAGTTGTAAAGTAATCCAAATTCTTGCAAGAAAAGTTTGTGTTATATTCCTAATTACATGCCGAAATCAGATGAATAATATTCAAATGATGATGGTGGTAATTACACGACGAATCCTGATGAATGGGTCAGTCTGTTTATCTAACCTAAACTAAAACGAAAATTCAATAAAACGGACAACTCTATAAGATAAAATAAATTTTAAAGACAAAGACGTCACGAAACGTCATCATTGTACCAAGCAAAGTTCACTGCTGATATTGTAATAAGGCATTTTGCAGGCTAATAAGCGATCAAACACTACATTCTTAGGTGCATAATTTAATAAAATAATATCTAGGTGCGTAAACAAAAACTCTATTTAAATTATAAAAGTAAAACAACTGTAAAGCAATCTGAACACTCTACTTTTCATAAGAAAAGCATATTGAACTTAAATACGAAAACTAAATTAAAGTTTCACAAGAATTTTGCATATCCTATTGCGCGAAGCACGCGTTAAGACTTAAGGTGTCCGATTTTTGCTACAGGTTGGCACACTGCCTGACGACCTTTGTCTGCCACATTAATATGTGTAAAAAACATATACACAATATAAACGCATCCCGTCTTAACATTCACATGATGTTGTTACACCAGTTCGGAGCCGGTTTTCGTTTGTGGAACAGAGATTTCACCTACAAAAGCGCCATCACTGTTGAATATCACCACACTTAATCGAGAAAGTAATACGAACCAAATGATTTGTAATCAAGTATCATGTCCAGTGGATCGACATAATATGATAGATGGTAATTGCTCCGCTCTAGTTTTTTCGAAGTCGATTTCTGCCTCACTTAAACAAATAGGTTGACGGGTGAATCAGTTGATAATTATAACTGTATATATACATCTAATATATCTATCTAATACTATAATAATCTAATACTAAATATAATATAGGTATATTATTACATCTTATCACAACGAAACCGCGTTGGGGGAAATAGGACTTTACTCTATTAGTTAAAAAGTTCCTCAAGAGTGTTTCTCGAGAGTCAGTATTGTACTAGCTTATGACCGTCGTGGTATCGATCAGGGAGACGTATGCTAAGAGATAGAAATCCACATCTGAGCATACACGTCCTTATGTACTTTAATGAGTATGATGATTTTAATACCAGTAGATAAGAGCATTAAACTAGCAACACAATCCACCTGATACATTTAACGTAACCACCAGTGAGTACTAATATAACAGTGAGTAATAATGCCTTGTGAAAAAGGTATCTGGCTGGACATCACTTATCGTACGAAACACAGCAGCATTATGCTAATATTTTACGCTAGTACTCTGTTTGTAATCGCAGCCACCTTCATTCCTGCTGCATCCATAATATAGCTGTACCTTAGTTCCCCGACTAGAAAACATATCCTCTAACGTCTTAAATTGTCGTTTAAAAACCAGTATCATAAGCTTATGAATATACTGATTTGTGTTTATATATTTTCAGCTGTATTAGGTCAATATTTTTAATCGCAATTGCATAATCTAAGGATATTAAATGGTGCGAGGCAACGCACACTAAATACAGTCGTTGCCCAACGTGAGCTACGTTTCCACACACTAACAATGTTAATTTCGCGTACATACCTACTAATAAGCCGTTTTGACAGCTATAACCTTAAATTTGTTCGGAAATTACTCGGAACAATAACTAAATCGTTAGGAAACTTAAAACAAAGAAGACCGTATTACTACAGTAATAGGTATATAGAATTCAAATATTATAAATATAAAAAAATCGACAGTTATGCTTGCCTCAAGGTTAATTAAGCAATGATATGCCATTTTGACTTTGGTGATAAAATTAGCTCCGTGTAGTTTCATTGAGGTATAATGTACTACTACATTATACTTCAATGTCCAGTTTCCGTGTTTTTTTATTACCTATATTGTCAATTACAATTATTTATGTTTTGCGTGATAAACGGCATGTTGTATTTAATGTTTATACGTAAAACATATTTTAAGACTATAAATTAAAAAAGAAAATAAGTAAGAAGAAAGATTTCACTTTCTTCTTTCCTTCGTTCTAACACCTCAATGGTATAAAACAAAGTCCTACAAACACTTATCCACGCCGCATCTGTGCGTGTGTTCACTTAAAACAATAAAGAGTCTAACGTAGTTTAATACGATTTTTCATCACCATTTAAATATGTTCTTGAAGAGTTTACGAATGAAAAACATTCATATTTAATAGCAGTCAGTACCGTCTAGTTGCAGCGTCGGAATATCCACTAACCCGTGTCGTCTTGTGGGTGTTGTAAGACGACAAACTGAAACAGGAGTGTGGCGGCGCTGTAGTCGCGCCACAAGCGTAAAGCCTAAATCGCGCTATCGAAGTTCCGAAGTAAAAAAAGGCAGTGTATATATAAGAATTACCACTCGGAGCGTTAGCCGCTCCCCGGGCGGAACACCTTAGCCGGTGGGATATCCCCCCTTTTCTTTTCACGGCCACAGGAGGGTAGCAGTATGTTCTTCATTACAACTCGAACCAATGAAAATTTAAAGTAAGAGACCCATGTGCAGCAAGGGCCTTTAAAATTGTAACGTCTATAGATCAAATCGCAAAAATATAATCTTACAATGGTGAAGCCGAGTCGAGTCGCTAGTAGGGAAAAACCGAAAGTCAAATTCAAGTACTCATAATATCTTAAGTACAACACAGTATACACATGTAGTAAATGTTAAGACTGTCTTCAGTATTAACTGTGAAAGTACATACTTCTGCATTAAGCGTCGCTTAATGAGCTAACATGTTTTATTTATAGATTTTAAAAGAACTATAGATTCATTAAGTGACTCTGATGGCGACAGTTAAACTGATTACTTCCTCGGACTATATTCGCCTGGTCCGCGTCGTGCTCAAAACCAAATATCAGTAAAACGTCTTAAACACTGAGTTGTATTGGAATTTCAATGTTATGGATACGGGAAAATCGAAAAAGAAACCATTTTAACAACTTAAGAAGCACAATGGTATAACCGACGGCTTTCAGATTTATTTCCACGGAGCAAATACAAAGTTATTTCACTCATAGTGCTAAATTAATTACATAGGTTACGTTATGTTACTAATAAAACTAATTTAAATAACTTTTACCAACATTTACAAATTAAATAATTTGCTCTTATCAAAAGATTCTACAATAAACGCAGTGTGAAGGTCAGGATCACGACCTCGGTTAACTATTGGAAAACTGTAGGCGACTACCTCAAGTTCGAGTATTGTCATCTTAGTTACGCTTACATCCATCCGCAGAGGCAACCGAAAGCAACGGATACGGTAGTTCCCCGCTGTGTTGTTCATTTATACAATTGTCCGTCTTAATAATGTCTTTAATTAAAACCAATGACTTCATTGTACATAACCACTTATTGCAGTAAATAAGGTAAATTTCGAGCTTATTTGTCACTGTTTTGTGGGCTATTTACTAAGCTATTGTATTAGCATTTTCAACTAATAAATCTTAATATAAAATATTGATAACTGTCATGATATGATATGGCCAAATACCCAAAGGCTACTCAATTTCAAGATGTCGTCAAGTCTCGTGGTGTCACAGACAGTTTGACTTAAAGTGATAGAGACAGTAAGAGACTTACGAGTCTTACTTAAAGTATTAAGAGAAGTTCGTATAAAGCTTAATATGTATGTATGTTTATACATTGTAACTATCATCGGTACGATACCGTGTGGCAGCGTGATAGCCACTAGCCCATATCATCTCCTGAATGTCGTAAATGTCTCAAACCTTTTATACCATAGACGTTAGGTACGAGTACTATAGACCTCAGGTAAGTTAGGGACGAGTAAGCGCCTGCGTTCGCGAATACCACATGAAATATAATATCTGCTGCATAACAGATGTTTCGTGAAAGAATTCTGAAGTTTTCGCGGATGAAATTGGCCAAAAGTTCAACGTATATACCGCTTCAATAACTTCTATAAACCGTAAATTTTGCATAATTTAAAAACATCCATGATAAAAAATAATTCAGAAGCTGGCTTTAAGATATATTATGTAGATATATATCGGATAGATCTTCGATCGAGTCATTAGTTAAACATACTTCAAATATACATATACACCGGTACAGCCTATCAAACTCCATTACTGAACGTAGGCCTTCCCATAGGTTGCTTCATAAGGGGGATATTTGGCATAGTTGCCACGCTTGGCAAGTGGGTTTATAACTGTAGTTATTTTTTATTTTTAGTCGTTAATACGAAGACGCTGCTGCCTATCTGATTTGTTTCCCTCTGTTGCCTCTAGCGACACCCACCGCCACTACAAGTTAAATATACCGTGATAAATATAAATAGGTATATTGTGATAATTTTCTACACGACCATATTTACGTAAAGAAATAAAATCGACTCACTATTAAGCCCGCCTCACACAACATACGAAATTCCGGAACAAACGGGTCGGTCGTACATATACGGAATCCCGTTTTGCCCGCAAAATTTCGACGAAAACTACCGTAGATGTGTGACGGGTCCTTGATTTTATTAGGACTTGCTTCATTCAGAATCTCGAAACGGAATCCCGAAACAGAATTGCGTATGTATGTGGCGGGTCCTAATGGGTAATTAACGAGCATGAAAGCCCCACCTGCGGTATTCCAAGCTCGAGTTAAAGCTACAAGTACGAGCATATAACGTACGAACCAATATGGATTCATTAGAAATAAATAACAACAATTGTTTTTTTTTTATTTATTTAGTAAATGGATGGAAAAACCTATTATAAGCCAGGATCGCACTGTGACGAGTGGTGACGTAGCTGAGAATTGTGAAACACATTGATGTAATTTTACAAAAGCCCATTCACTCTTGCAATAAATACACCCACATTGTGAGAGAAAAGCAGAGAGAAGAGAAAAGAAAAGAAGAGAAGAGAAAAGAAGAGAAGAGAAGAAATTTCTGTTCACATTACGAACGAACGATGAAACCGCTGTTAAACAGCTGTTAATTTTCCTTTGCTGACAATTTTCTTTTTCTTTTTTTTAAAGCTCTTTTGTATTTTAGTTGTCTACTTCTTGGCAGTTTTACCTAGCGATGGTTATTTATAATTAAGATAAAGCTTGTTTGCATGTTTCGTTCTAAGATTAAGTGGTTTTTTTATTAAAATTTATAAAGCTTATATGTATTTGGTGTCTAAATAAATAAATAAAAAAATTACGAACAATGAAACCAACGACATATGTGTGTGGTATATCGAGTACCATATACCGCACATTCGAAATTTACAGTCAAGGGGGCGGAGACCGGCCGAGTGTCTAGTCGAACGATGGTGGAAAGAATTAAAGTCATTAAATTCTTTGAACAATGAAATTCAGTAAACAATATGGATGGATGGGTATTTTTTTTATAGAATAAGGGTGACAAACGAATCTACCTAATGGTAGGTGGATGCTGTGGCTCATAGACATCTACATTTAACCTCGATTAAGAATCAAAATGCGTTGTCACACATGAGGACTAAGTGGGAATGCCTCGATTCCGATAAACCGGGTCTCCAGTTCTCTACACTCACCGTACGAAACACAGCAGCATTAAATTGCTATTTTACGCTGGTATTCTGTGAGAGCGTGGTACTTCCCCAGCAAAACCAACCCATTCGTGCTTCAAACATAATATAGCTGCAGCGTGTGGCTCTACCACTAATACCATAGACCCAAAAGCTTTATGAGGCTAAAAAAATAAAAATTAATATATTAATACACAGTATAGGTCAAATACTTGCATTATTCTATTTGCTTTGATATTTTTTATCAATTAACTAAACGCCTAATACTGTGGGCAAAAAATAGTAAGACTTTGTCCATAATTCTAAAATTCTTTATTTATTCTGCCAAATCTATTTCATCCCCCTCAAAGTAATCCCCCCTGGCCACAATACACTTACGCCAACGTTTTATCCAATCCTTGTAACAGTTGTTAAAGTCAATTTCCGGAATAGCCTTCAATGCGCGTAGCGATTCACGTTTAATGTCTTCAATTGACTCAAAACGGTTTCTCCGGGGCGGTCGCTTGAAAAGGTCGCGTTGAACAGCCAGAAATCGCACGGAGCTAAATCAGGCGAATACGGTGGTTGTGGCACGATATTGGTTGAATTTATAGCAAAAAAATTCACGAAGAATCAATGCAGTATGCGACGGTGCATTATCGTGGTGCAAAATCCAAGAATTGTCGGCCCATAATTCCGGCCTCTTTTTACGAATAGCTTCGTGCAAACGACGCATATCACTCAAATAGTATTCCTTGTTGACAGTTTGACCGATCGGAAGGAATTCGGAGTGCGCTACACCTCGATGATCGAAGAAAACATGACCCGTCAACATGACCTTGATTTTTGACTTGCTTTGACGCGGTTTTTTCGGCTTCGGCTCACATTTGGAACGATTGATCGTCTGTTCAAGACTCGTCACCAGTTATAATACGTTTCATGACAACCTGGTATTATCACCGAAAACCTTTGCAACATTCTGAACGTTTCGGAACTTTCTTTGTTGAATAATTTCACTCAATGTAAAAATTGCCGAATGCACTTTTTGTACTTCAGAAAGACAAGCCTATACTAAACACTGACGATAACTTTAATGTGATATTTGGCACAGATGCCACTGACAGTTATACCAACGTAGAAAAAAAATTCGACAAATGGATTTCCGCGCGAAATTTAAATAAACAAGTTTTACTATTTTTTGCCCGTGGTAGTATTTATTATTTCCGAAATGAATCGAAACAATAACATCATTATAAAAATAATACCAGCCGCACTAAAATTGAAGCGTGACAAGTTAAACTGAAATTACAAACAATGTTGATAACAGTCGACAGCCCTGACATTATTTTGTAAACGTTTACACCATGCCGGTGATAAACCACAGCAATTAGGCCTCAGTATTAATTACCGTACGTAATTTAATTATGATCTCACCGAGAGCTTAGGATAGATTATCTGTGATTAAGATGGATAAATACTGCATAAAAATGAATACAATATATTTCTAGTACAAATTGTATGTTTAAATAAATTAGCAACGCAATTTAGAACAAAGTTTAAAAATGACATTATAAATACAAATAATATAAGTACTGAAAACCCTTTTGTCGTTAACAGTCTGGCACAAATAAAAAAAGGACTAGCAGTTAATTATCAGTCGTTAAATATTAACTATCTTAGATACCTATATTTATATATACATATAAAATTTTATATTGAAAATTGATGGCTGTTCTGCCATTTGATGGAACGATGACACTAAGATTTTCTTGATAACTCTCGACTTATAAATAACTTTATGTACAAGAAATATCCTCAAATGTTTCGATCATTATTTACATAATCTTCTACCGCATTGTGCGAACGTCACGTCTCAAAAAGCAATGTTGAACCTTGGAAACAAATAATAAAGCATTTTATATATCACGTTTTTTGTTGACACGTGCACTATTTTGTAATATTATAAAGCCTACTTGAATTTATTCATACCACATTAATGAGTAGATTGTTTGTAAAAATCATTTCTGAGGGTTTTAGGGCAAGGAAATGTCCGCAGCGCTGCCACGACGAGTGTTGGCGAACTTCACATGTCTTCGAAATATTTATTTTCTTATTTCTCACACATGCAGGTGTTTCCTCCACATGATAAAAAGTACTTAAAATTGCAATTAACAATTTCATTGGTGCCGGCGGGGATGGAACCCGGGTTGCTCGCGTGTTGTGAAATTTACAGCGCTTAGCCCCTGAGCTACCACGGCTGAAACCCTTTTAAAAATGAGAGGAGGCCTGTGCCCAGCAGTGGGACGCATATAAGCAATAAATTTAACTTTAACACAAAATCATTATATTTTAAAATTTAAACCAATGTAAAATTATTATATTATGTAAATGTCATAATTTCTACAAAATTTACGAGGGCTCTTTTTCTTTCTAAGAGTCCATCTAGGTTGGTAGCGTAATCTTGCCTAGTGTCAGTTACTATACAGAAGTGCAATCTTAACTATGTGCCGTTTTAACGAGTGAGAGAAATGAAATGAAATGAATGATTTGAAATGAATGTTTTTAATTCAACATAGATTATTATAAAATACTTATTGAAAGTCATTTTTTATTTTTTTATTTACGACTGGTTCGCAAAAAAACCTCTGTCCTGAGAAGAACCAGCAAGAAACCCAGCGGGATTATTTTAAACATTTAAATTTACAATAAATTTATTTTGTTACAATTTTCGAAAGATTTTTTTATAGAACCAGCATGGTGGCGATCACCTCATTCCCAGGGTTCAATAACACCTTCAATAACACATTTAGAATAGAAAGAGATTACTGGAACAGAGGCTGTGAGGCGTTTCACCTTAGTCCTCAGGGGAACAACGCATCTGTGACCATCTTTGTCTGAAGTTGGTTGCTGGTGACCATGGGTTGCAACAACTACTTACTTATCTTTACGTGGACCATTGCCTCGTTTGTATCAGTTATAAACGTCGCAACTACTTTTCAAGCGGCACGTACGGCCTAGACCTTCGACAAAACAATTGCCTACTCATATCGAAATTAATGTCCCGATGCCTTCAGCACGTGCACGAGGCCAGTCTTCGCGTAAGGCGCGAAACACAACGAGAATAATTGGAACTCAATTAACTTTCCAATGCGGAATGTGCGACGCGGAAACATCAGGACATAGTTAGCTATGAAATGCGTGAATAACACATTACTATTCGTAACATTGAAATTTCATCTTTAAGTGGTGCCAAATGGGGCTCAAATATCAAATCACAAAACCTAAGTATCTATCTATGCATGGACTACCTATTTGAAGCCCGAGGAGAGTGAAATCTCTCATAATCACAGGTTGCACGTTGCTTATTTCTGATGCGTAATTTTCTAAGCTCGGAAGTCGACAACGGCCGTTTAAGATCCCGTACTCTGTAATGCATTGGGTTCCTTTCACACCGGTTTGCGGTGAAACTACACCGCGACGCATATGTACGTTCGTCTAACACATACAACGACCGAAAAGTATTCGTTAAAAGGAAAGTTGCAAATAAAATAACGATATGAATATTAATTATTTCAGACAAAAATGTGTTTTCCTAATCTTAAAAAAAACTATTTGGGACCTATTTTTCAATCGTCAGATAAGTTATTCATCAAATAGAGTTAGATTACATTTATATTCAGTTAGGTCCTAATTGATATAAAAATTAAACAATTGAACAATTTTACTTTTTTCTTTACTGTTTGTAATTCTTACAACTAAGGTAGGAATGGGCGGACCTAATGCCTGACGACATTCTCTGCTAGACAACCCGTAGCGTAGTTAGCTGATGTGGCAGGTGTAAACTTGCTTTATGAGATTTAAAAAACAAAATAAAAATATTTATATACCTACTAGCTTGCCAGGCAGACGTTGTCCTGCCCCTTTCGACAACCCTTTATCATATCCTATTAAAAATCCTTAAAACTGTAAAAAAAATTGTGGGTCACTCATGGGCAAAAAAACTAGCCTATCTCTCAAGTTGGACCAAACTGTACACGGTGTGCAAATGTGATCAAAATCGGTTGAGTAGTTTAGGAGTCCGTAGCGGACAAACAACGTGACACGTAATTTATATATATAAAGATGTATGTCAATTCACACTATGTAAATATAAACACACATATACCTATACATATTCTGACAGAGATGAATCTAGCTTGTTGAGAAGATATTTATCCAAACCTGGGTAACAATCATCTACATAATCAATAATAGGCAAAATACAAGCAAGATTTTTGCGTTTATAGATAGAAAATTCCTTAGACTATAGAGAGACCGTAAGGCGGCAAAGACTGCGGCAGATTTCAGTGACATGTCACTGTCCAATGTCCAATGTCAATATCCCATTTCAATGTACTGTCCATGTACAGGAATTTTCACGGAGTTCGAGAAGAGAATTAAGATGTCATTGTAATAGACCGGAGGCAGATTTGATAGGCTTATCTTAGACAGCATTCTAGAACTACCTGTAAATACTGTTTGACATTTTTTGGCTTGTCAGAGACATTAATTGTACTAAGAACCTTCCAGACATTAGCTGGTGAGGAGTTAGCTATGTTGTTATGGAAGTAACGGTGTTTAGCATTGCCTTAGGCAATGGCAATAGGCTTTGGCAAAGTGAGGAATAGATGCAATCGGATGGTACACCATCTAATTGCATCTATTCCTCACTATTTTATAGATGTGCAACGATCATTACAAATTCCCAATATCATAGAAGGAGGACGCATAAGTATGCATATATAGCATGAGCGTCATACAAGCCCATATTTATGTTATTGACATAAAATACCTTATCCACCACAGTTGTAGCAGTTGCCAGGGTATCAAAATTTGAATCGGCAGCGTCACTCTTAAGCTGATCCATGTTTAACTTAGAAAAATTGCGTAAAAATCTTTCTTTCTTTCTTTCTTAAATGCATAATAACTGGATTTATGTTTAGGTTTTACGTTGTAGGAAACGAAAATAAGGTCATGACGGGAGAAACATGAAGCAGGTAGCTAACCATGCGTTACCACATGATCAGTTGAAGCAGTAAGAGTAAAAAGCAGTAGAAGTATCAAGGAGTCCTTAGTGTCGATATTATCATTTATTTAGATTATGATACTATAATGAGCACTCATCGCCCGCATTAAAAATACAAAAAACAAAATAAAATCATGTTAATAAAATTTTCTCAATTAATTATCACGAGTTTTTTTGTACCTCAATCATCTACTTCTATGAAGGGCGTAACAAAAATACCGTAGAGAGAATTTGCCCTTTCGGGTCTGTCGTGCATTTCTCAGTCGCTTATTACGTCACTCACGTGACGAAACAGGATGACGGATCCTCTTATGCTGCTTTTATTCACATTCTCTCTCAATCAGAAGAGAATCTTCATAAACATTCTTATTAATATTATAATCTCAAGTATATTTTACAAAGTATGCTTCTTTGGAGGGTTTTTTTTTCAATGAGGAAATCCA
>DWHP01003798.1:0-13072 GCA_018247895.1 Parnassius honrathi
GAAAAATGTGTCAAATTTCGCGGAGAATACTTCGAAAAGCAATAAATACATTTTTAAATAGTAATGTTGTGTCATTTACTTGATTCCCGAAATTTTCAGTGCCGCCCTCGTATACATATATTAAGAAGTTAAAACCGTCTTCGAAGAAATAATTAAAAAATAATTTCTATATAATAGTTTTGAAGGCTTGGCTCTAATACTTCTACTAAAAAAAAAACAAAATAAATAAATAACCACTACAACTTCTGCTACTTGTAAACACCGCGTTTCGTTTATACAAAGTCGTTTTTTGAATGATTCACCCATACCAGCTTGCACGGTTTTGTTGAATGCCGAAACTTAGGCATTTAGTTTCGAAATATTTGGATGGATTTTCTGCCAGTAATTGGAAACTCAGTACAATACAATACTATTTATTGTACACCAAGAAAAGATAAATATAACAAAAAATAAACAAATAATGTGAGGAAAATCTTACATAGCATTTTCTTCCAGACAACCCAGAAGAAGAAATTAATAAAAATAAGAAAAAGTAAATATGAAAAAAAATAATACAAACTTAACTACCAAAAAGACAAAATTATTTAGGTATAGTAATAACCATAAATAAAAGGAGGAAGAAAAGACAAAAAAACAATGTATGTACTAAAAAAGACAAAATTCTTTAGGTACAGTAATAACCATAATTAAGAGGAGGAAGAAAGAGGAGATAAAGAGACAAATAGTGTTTCTTAACCTGTTTCATGAACATTTAAGGATTGAGCACTTTTAATTGACTGGGGTAAGGAGTTCCAGAATCTTACTCCAAGAACAGCAAAAGTTTTATCAGAAAATGCGAAGGAGTGCACAGGATATTGAAGGGAAAGATTTTGTTTGGAACGTAAGTGAAAATCATGACAAGAGCTACGCCATTTAAAACGGTTTTTTTGTATAGGGAGATCTGATACTGATATATTAAATAAGATCTCGTTTAATCATTCATCAGCTAGTACCGCTTACGGGTGAGGTCGAAATTTGAAGAATAATTTCTTTACATAGCATTTTTTTCTTCTTCTTTAACCCTGTAAGGCCTCTTCGGTTGTAAGAAGCATTTGCCTTATTTCCTACGCTATTGTCTGAGTACTATACGTCTACCATGATCGAGATCGTATAACGGCAAAATAACTTTGCTGGCTTGATCATAGTCACTTCATCCGACACCCACCTGTCGAAACAGGATGATGGGTTTTCTAACGCTGCCACCAAGGTGCACATTTTTTCATTTACTGACATACGTAGTCGTTCACCATATCGTTCCTTTTGTTAAAAAAAACTATTACTTAAATTTTATCTTGTCGATGTTGTAAGTGGCGACTTGGAGCTATAAAGAATGCCAGAAAAATTTATGGTCTTCGAAAGTAGCGGTGTCACTGGACACACGTCTAGAGTAATCCAGATGTAAAATAGCCAGACTGTAGCTAATTAGCAGCGTTAAAAGTGCGAGAAATCAAATACAGTTTGTCTACCAAGGGAGACTAATATGGGAAATGTTGGAAAATCTAGATGCTCTGAAACTTTATCAGTTATTTTCCTTTTAAGATAAAACCTCTTGCAATTAAATATTATACGGACCATATAATTAAATTTTATATAATACAAATGCTTCGCAACTCACAAGTCACTAAGTTTAATGGATATACTACAATCATTGATACATAAATTTTTACAAACGTTGTCATGTTTTTATATATTTTATTTTTTAGTTTACGTATTTTTATATAGAGGTTTAAATCTAGTAAATACAGTTGTAAAATTTGTGGTAGCGCAATAAAATATAGTATACATTACCTATTTTGACCTCAGTTTTCAAGTTCACAGATCTTATCATGTTAAGATGTCAACAACGGTTTCAAAATCTTTGATAAATTTAAGACATGCATAAATAATTTATCAAGTCCATAAGATAAAAGTTCACTTGCATAAAAAAGTGATGAGAAATAATAAAATAAATGAAATAAAAAAAGTTAACATACTGTATAAAAAATTAGCGGAAATTATAAAAACAACATACAATTTTTTTTCAATCACCGTATTTATTTTGTCGTTGACAAAGTTCCAACTGACATATCACGTATATATTTATCAGCACTTCCCCAAACGTCAAAAATTATATATTTTTTTGACTCAATTAACTCAAAACAGTATTAATTTCGAGAACAAGTCAGATAGCACGAAGTCAGCATACGACGAATAATCGATAGTATTTATCGCATTTAAGGCTTAAATTAAAATAATTACACGGAATAAACGACGTTCATAGTATCTTTAAAAGTACATCTTTGAAATAAAGGAAATTACGTGTCACTGAATTTACTGCTTCAATTTAAATCTAACACATAAAGACTGTAAATGAAAGTAAATGCGATAAAATTATATAAAGAGTATCGCGAACAGTTTCATTCAGTAAATTCAATCTGTGTAAGCCCACATTTGATCGTTGCCAACCGTCTAAGAAAAGAAAGCAATAAGTCGAGCTGACAATTGCTTTGTTTATTTAGGGCCGTATTGGAAGAAGGAATCAGTTGGCGATCCCCTGGGGTGCAATAAGCTTAATCCCTCAGACAATGACAGACAAACATTGTTAGTCCAAAGCGACTTTTATCAGTAACAGTATAAAATTAATAATTTAGTTATATTATCGTAGTGTTGATACAAAAATGCGTTTTAGGTGTTAGCTGAGCTAGGGCCTAATTTTTTATAAAACTTAGACGTACATGTTTTTAAAGAGTTGGTGCAGAAAAAAAAGAGGACGTGTAGGTGGAAAATTGGTCTTTGTTTCTGCTTACCACACAAAATACTGCAGTCAGGAGCTATGAGTATTCTGTGTGAGTATGGTCCTTCGTTATTAAACCTCCCCATCTATGCTCACAAAATACTGCTACAGCAGGTTCTAACTATGTATTAAAATGCATTACATCTTAATAATGTTTTGAATATCTAACGTCGTGTAGTGGCGGTCTAAGAGAATCCACTACTCTTATATCTCGGGGAAATATCCCCGATTAGCGATAATCTGCACTGTGGAATATTACCTTACGAGTATCCTAGCACGAATTTTTTTTTACATTAACAATTTTATTTTTTTAAATTTTTGTTTTCATTGATTACTAAACGTACTTAATTGGTAGATAATTTTTAAATCCAAGTCCAGTGCTTTTCTTGTTTTTTTACATAAAAATGAGTTTTACCATCGAAAATGCGAATGTTTGTATGATGATTGTAAATAAAACCGACATCCATTACTAACAATCTATGACGTGGATGAAGTGTGGATGGAAAAGACAACAATGTGAGTATTTAAGTTTTAAACTAACATAATTAAGCTTTGATAGTATACCCACTCTTAAGGACGAAATAAAGTTGTAATAAAAAAAGCCACGCAGCAGCTATATTATAATTGTTCCACGAATGGCTCGGCTCGACTGGGTCAGAACCAGCGTAAAATAGCAGCGTAGTGCTGCCGTGTTTCGTATAGTGGGTGTAGAGAACCAGAGACCCTTTTTACTGGAATCGAGTCATTCCATCTTCATCCTCAGGGGTGACAACTCATTTGCATTTTGATTCTAAATTGAAGGTGAATGTAGATTTGTATTGGCCATAGCATCCACTTACCATCAGGTCATCTTGTCACCCAATGCTATAAAAAAAAGTTGCAGTGTCAGAAATCTCGTAAAACCTTTCAATAGAACTAGACATTTTCGGGCTGTGTAATTTTCAATAAAGTAATTATTGTATTGAATTAACGAGGTTTTTTTACATAATTAACTATTTGATAAATAGGCATATTCAAGGTACATTTTTTATTGATTTCATTCAACAAAAAGTCCCGCTGAAATTCTTGCTGGTTCTTCCCAGGACAAGAGTTTTTTCCATTGGTAAAAGTAAAAAAAAAATACCGAGTAAGAATTAAATGTAATCTATAATGAATAAAAATGATTCTATTCTATTTACTTTTAGGTTAGTTGTTGAGTTGGTGTACAATAATTTTTAATTGTATGTATGCATATTAAATACGATCAGGTTTTAAAAGTACGTCCATAAAGTTGGAAAAGTAACATAAGGAAACGTTAAAAATAAATTCATTGGAATTGGTACTCGTAAATAGGGTAACGAGGGCACTTCTAGTTGTTTTAATAACTGACAAAGTGGTGAGCCGCGCAGGGCGGGCGGTGGTCGTAGGCGAGGGCGGCGCGCGCGCTACAGTCTACTTCCGTCTTCTGCAGTCGAAGCTTCATTCTGATCGATTTATTCCTATAAATTGCAAACTCGTTAAATGTTACAAAACTTTTCATGTAAGAAAATGTTTCGTTCTAGTTGGAGTGTTATTCTGGTCAGGACATAATTCATTTTAACGCGAGTGGTTTATTAAAAAAAATAATGGCGGAGAAACTGCAAGAATATCAGGGCATTACTGGCAGGTTGCATTGCGCTAAAGAAAGATATCGGGAACGATTGGTGCAATGGAGAGAAGAACACCCTAGAGGTATTAGGGAAGTTATCCGAGAAAAACTATTTGGTATCCCATCGTCTGATGATGCGCCAGAGCGAGTTACGCAAGATGGCGATGCTGGCGAATATAGCGATCTGTTTAGGTAAATCGTTTGTTATTTTCGTAATATAATCCATAATATAGTAATTAATAATTTTAATAAAATATAAGTTTTAGTGAATGGTAATAGTATCTCAAGATTTTAAGTGGTTTTTGCTATTTTAACTATTTATATAAATGATTCGACGATCTATACCACTTCTTACCTATCTCTGCTATTAAAAAGTGGTACGTACACTGTTGTATTTCAGTTTTAATGTTTAAAAAAAAATAAAAACATTTTATTCATTCACTAGAGCCTAATAAATTTGACTGGTGAACATAGGCCTCCCTCATGGATTGCCTCGATGAAGTGGAAATTTGCCACGATTTAAGACGGGTTGGCAACTGCAGTTTTAATTTAGAATAATGCTGCCCTCATCTCATGTTTTAGTTTCTTTCTGTCGCCTCTTAAAACACCCATCACCCACACGGCTTTGAAAACCCTCAAAAGATAATAAGAAACTATTTTAAGCTAATTATGAGCTCACCTTGATTTGCAGTAAAAATATGTTAAGGAATTAAATATAAATTTTATAATGTCCAACAACATATAGCATAATACAGGTGTTAACCTAGTATAATATGTGTTTTGCCCTAGTATGACTGCCTCGTTGGTTGGAGCAGTAAAGCCGCTGGTCTTACGTCTGAACTCTCTCCGGTCGTGTCGGTTTGCCGTTGCGTCGGACTATGAGAGTGAGAGAATAGCGAGTGCACTTTTGCTTGCGAATAAACCTGGGCACTATAATCATATCCTGTGCGGATAGAGACAGCAGAGGCTAGTCTCCATTAGACTGGCAGCCTTGACTGAAATTCGCTATGAATGTCATTATTGTCCTTATAAGTGTAGTAGAGAATTGTGGTAGCTCAGGAACTTAGTGCACGCTGTGAATTTCGTAGTACTCGAGCAACAAGAGTTCAATCACCGCCGGCACTAATGACATTGTTAATTGCACTTTTAAGTGCTGATTTACCACGTGCTCGGCGGTGAAGGAAAACATCGTGAGGAAACCTGCATGTCTGAGGTTTAAGAAAAGAAAGGTATTTCGAATACATGTTAAGTTCGCCAACACGCATTGGGGCAGCGCGGCGGACACTACCTTGCCTTAAAACCTTCTCAAAAATGAGAGGAGGCCTGTGCCCAGCAGTGGGACGTATATAGGCTGTAACTTTACTTTACTTTTACCAATTTAAGTGACATTAGTCTTAATGAGTAAATAACGATCTTTACACCGAAGTGATAATTTAAAAAAATTAAACCATTTAAGTAATTTAACGAACATATTATATTAAGATCCCTCTTACATTTCGGCGTTACGCAAATTTAAGGTATTTACGCCCCGAGCGAAACTTGCATGTTTGAGAAATTAAAAAAAATATAATTAATTTCCTATTTGAAGTCCGCCAACACGCATTAGGGCAGCGCTGCGGACACTTTCATGCCCTAAAACCCTCTCAGATGTTAGAGGAGACATGTGCTCAGCAGTGGGACGTATATAGGCTGTAACTTTATTTTTTTACTTTTATGTGTAGTATAATATGTATGTTGTACCACCTAGTATATTATGTATCTCAGAGAAGAAACATAAAAGAAATCCTACAAGACTTTTCGGCTGAGGAGTCCGCCTGGGTATATCACTCTCTAACATATTCTGCCGCTAAATAGACTAAGAAACCGGTCTGAGCAGTATAGATAACCAGAATAATTACAAGCTGCGAGGCATTCCATCTTAGTAGTGACAATGCATCAGTAGCTTTCTATATTTGAAGTTGGTTGCAGATGTCCATGGGCTGCATCAGGAACTTAACATCAAATGTACAGTCAGCTCGTGAGCTGTCAGCTCGTTTGTTATAGTTAATTAAAAAGCCCTGATGAAACTGAACGAAATATTAAATAATATACATTATGTTTTAAATTTAGGCGAAAGAGCCGAATGGAGTTGATGCGAGTATCCGCAGCTGTAATGGGCATTGAGTTTTCTTATGCTGGAGAAACAGCTTTCGTCTCTCCGACGTTATTACAAATCGGAGTACCGCATCAGCAAATGACTTTAGTGTGGGCATTATCACCCTTGATCGGCTTCTTCATGACGCCACTTCTCGGCTCTCTAAGTGACAGATGCAACTCGAAGTTTGGAAGAAGAAGACCTTTTATTGTTCTTATGTCCATGGGTGTTTTGCTAGGTATGATAATGTTTTATTTTATATTAAGATAATTAGTTAAGCTTGAGACTTTAAGATCGGGGAAGGACCACCCTCTTGCATAATACCAACGTAAAATAGCAGCTAAACGCTGCGGCATAAAAATCGGAGACTCTCTTTAATGGAAACGAAGCATTTCATCTTAATCCTCAGGGGTGACAAAGCATCTGAATTTTGCGTCTTAATCGAGGATAAATGTAAATGTTTATAGGTCACAGCATCCACTTAATATCAGATGCACTGTGTGCTCGTTTGTCACCCTTACACTACAAAAAAGACTATTTTCGGGCTCTGCTTACGCTTTAGAATAAGTACATTTACCATTGTAACTGTTCAAGGTCTTACAATGAATAACTGAGTTTATTCAAGGGAATTTGGGCAAACTTTACATCAACAAATTTTCTAAATATCAAATTTTGTTCGTATAATCAAATAATAGCACACAGTTTAAAATTCATACATTCATTATCATATCTATTACAGGCCTTCATGAGTCCACTGCTGGTGGCATTCATTAAGAGGAGGCCTATGTAGGCCTCTACTCAATGAATGCTAAAAATCACGATTCTGAGCTACCTGCATCCATCGACTTTCTACAGGACTTAGCAGTTCGTTACTTCATCTAGTGAAGGCCGTCTTATACTTCGCTTATCGGTACGAGGATGCTTCTCGAGCACTTTTCTTTCTCATCGGTTGACATTTCTTCAGAACCAGTGTGTGTCTGAAAACGAGTACTTCACACATGTCTTAAAATATTTTATTACTTAGACATGTAGCTTTGTTGGTTTGCTGTTTGCTTCTCGTCGAACGACTCTAGCGTTGTTGCTGATTCTGTTTTTTATTCCGTCCTCTGTGATGCCCATCGGAGGCAGATCCCAGCCATGGTTTGGTCGCTCCTGTAAAATAGCATTACGCTTTAAGCAGGAGTGCTACCAGGCCTGGGCTGACGCATCAACGTCTCGGGATGTAAGCACCAGCACTCTTAAAAGAAGTATAATTCCGCCTCTCGGTCCTTCCAAGGCAAGGTCTGAGCACATCGGCAGAATTGGCGAGAAGCTGATTCGCCTTCCTTCAGGAATCAGGTGCATTCTGGTCTCTCGCCAAGGTTGTCTAGGGGAACTTCTGTCAGACATCTCTTTCATCTCTACACAGAGAGGACGACTCACTGGCCTATGCCACAAAGGAGAGAGCCGATCTGATAGGTTCTCTCTTGGCACCAACTCGACTCTCGATGACGAGGGGAACACACCGCCGACCATAACACGGTGTGATTGCTCCATGCCGGATGTACGATTTACACAGTGCTTGGTTTGCTTGTCCCTGGACGTCAGCAAGTCGAGTGGGCTTGATGGAGTCTCTTCTATTGTGCTGAAGACGTGTGCTTCGGGAGTTGGCACCGTACTTAACGCATCTTTTCCGGTACTCCTACTGCTAAGGCGTAGTCCCAAATTCTCGTAAGACAGCTTTGGTCCCTCCGATCCCTTAAAAATGCGACCGCTCAGACCAGTCCAACTACAGGCCTATCGCCATCACCTACCTCCTTGTTCTCCAAAATAATGAAGTCTATTGTAAACTGTCAGCTCATGAGGTACCTTGAGGATCACCAGCTGATTAGTGACCGCCAAAACGGTATCCGTCGTGATCGATCAGCTGGTAATCTTCTGGTCTACCTTACTCATGTATGGGTGGAGGCGGTAGAGTCCAAATGGGAGGCATTGGTCGTTAGTATGGCCATTGCGAAGGCCTTCAATCGGGTTTGGCACAGAGCGCTTCTTTAGAAGCTCCCTTCCTATGGACTTCGCGAGAAATTGTGCAATTGGATCACCTATTTTCTTGCAGCTCGGAGCATCAAGGTTGTTGTAGACAGTGCATGCTCCGAGTACAAGCCTATTAATGCTGGCGTTCCACAAGGCTGCGTGCTATCACCAAGGCTGTTTCTTCTGCATATCAATGATATGTTGCAAACTGATAACATTCATTATTATGCAGATGACAGCACTGGTGATGCCTTATATACCGGCCGTGCCACTATTTCTCAGGAAAGAGTCGTCGCCGAGTACCGGGAGAGGCTTGTGTCTGTTTGAGTCTTTGCTTAACAAAGTCTCGGATTGGGGACGACTAAATTCCCAGAAGACACAAGTTTGCGCGTTAACCGTTTAAAAGAACCCCTTTGTCCTCCTTTACCCTCACCATCTGGACGCTTGCCGGTCCACTACTGTACGTTTTACTAGGAGTTTTCTTCCTCGTACAATTACTCTGTGTAATTGTTTACCACCGGTGACTTTTCCGGACCGATACGACTTAGGAACCTTCAAGAAAAGAGCTTACTGCTTTCTAAAAGGCGGACAACGCATCTGCAATTCCTCTGATGTTGCGGTTGTTCATGGGCGGTGGTAGTCACGTGGTAAAGCGGCACGTAAAATTGCAATTGACTCTTATAGTAAATATTTTATACATATTTATCAGAGTATGAGTGTACTCAAGAGCAAATCTCATCCGATACTATTCTGGTCATACCCAGGATGTTAGTCTCTCAGCAAACTCCCAAGAACTTCAGAAAAGTCAAGGTTTCGAGTGAGGATGGCATTACGGCAGAGGTTCAGAAACCGGATGGAAAATCGTTTATTAAGTCCTTCCTCCATGATGTCACTTTTCTGGACTTGTGGAGCAGAAGTGCGGCAGCCTTGTTCTTCAAGGAAAAGTAATAACTCTTTATTGTGAAGAATTACTGACCTATTTCTGTTCCGAGCAGTGAACTGGGGTTGGACAATTTGTGAAACGCCATTACAATACGATTTGAATCTTCATGGTAAATCAAATTTCTTGGTTTTTACAAGGTTTTAAAATAAATTGATTCTCCGCATTCCTGAGCTAGAGAGACCAATATGCCATCGCCATGCCGATCGTGACTTTAGCAAAATTTTACGTAGAACTTTTTCAGGAGAACAGTTCAAACATACATTATTTTCGTGTTAATTTTGCTATTGATGAACGCGCACGGTAGGTCTCAAGAGGCACTATTTTTATTAGAGTTATTTGATGAATATCATCATAAATTTTTATTGATATTTATATATATTTACGTAACAACAGCCTAAGTCCATCTGAAACAAAATATCTTTCAATAGACGAAATATTTTTCAAAAGAGTTTCAAAGAGATTAGTATTCACATATTGTACACAAAGTCACAAAATTTACATAAGATATTTTTAGGTCATTGTTTTCTCTTATTCAGTGACATTAAGAAATAAATTATTTTAATATTTCAGGACTTATTTTAGTGCCGAATGGGGAAGCAATTGGTTACGCTTTAGGTGACCAAGGTGATGGAAACAGAACTGAAGTCCCTTCAGTGTTGGGGCCAAGAAGTTCGGCTTTAGATACTGCTGGAACCAATCATCACCCTTGGGGTGTATTTTTCACGGTCCTCGGAACGGTATTCTTAGACTTCGACGCCGATGCGTGTCAGAGTCCCGCCAGAGCTTATCTTCTTGACGTGACTGTTCCAGGTCAGTATTATTTATTAAATTCTCTATTTAGATACGCAGTATACGTTGATGTTTGTTTTAAAAATTATTCATTCATGTGATACGTTATTATTATTATTATTATTATTTACTATATTTATAAATTATTAATGATCGACATTCCTGCATTAGTTTTTAGTACAATGCGTGTAATTGATACTTTAAAAACGAGCAAAATTTTTAAACTTTTTATTATGAGGTAAATTTTTAAAGCTTTTAATATTCACTGCAAAAAAGCGGCGGGCTTTCCGTGTTAGTTTATGGTATGGTGCAACGAAGTGTGGCAACAATCTGTCACCGCCTCTTCGTGTTCTGAACTAAATTAGACTGTTTAAAATTAATTACAAAAAGTTTTTATTAAATTACTCACATCCATTACAATCATGTAGCCCCATGCTACCTTCGTACCTGTTTAAACAAAGAATATTCTGTGATGACTTGACCACATTCAACTGTGACCGTCAGGTGGATCATACATAGTACGGAGATAGCTCAGAGGAGTTGTTCATATTTATTCCGGCTGGTAAATTCCACCACCCTACGCTGTGACAGGCCTCTAAAATTTTCGGGCCAATACAACTTTCAAGAAACGAGCCCACTTTTTTTTAAAGGTCGAAAACTCACCTGCAATTCCTCTGGTGTTACAAATCTTTACAGGCAATCTCAACTACTTACTATCATGCTTATATCCATATACGAGTAGCCTCCACTTCTATAAAAAAAATAAAAACCATACATTTTTGTGTTATTTCGCATTATTTTCTCTAATTTAGTTACGTTATTCTTTTTGTAATTTTCTCTAGTTATTTCATCTTTTGTTTTAAGTACTTTTACTTAGGTGCTTAAAAGTTGAACAAGCTTCATAGTCTCTGAAATATTAATGAACACGCACACGAGCAATGATGTGGGTTGATAAAAACGCCTGAAATTTTTTATGCTGTACTTCAGAAGGCAGAGTTCAGTCCTTGCCGTCAATGAATCTGTTAAATAAAATATTACATGCATATGCCGTGCCCGTCCTTAAAGAAATATTTGATGGAGTGCAATTAAAATGCTCAGAAATTACAGTAGTTAATTCTGTACCCGAAGCGTAGGACATGCATAGTATCTTGTACAGCCACCTTTGTCTCATATGATATTTGAGCGATAAGATAGGGTGTAGGCTTGCACGCACTATCAGAGAGACGTGTACAACCGTAATCGATCACACCTCAGTTATTATTATTGTCATTAGCTTTATTAACCGTTTCTTCAAGTTCACTTTTTTCATAGAATAAAGATGACAGAGAAACACACCTAATGGTCTCTACCTAATGGTAAGCGAATATCACCTATATACATGAGACATGCTGGACAAATGCATATCCAATATCCAGGCAATGCGTCAGTTGGCATATGTTATTTCCAAAAATTCCTAAATTTCACAGTATAGTAACGGAGACGGATTGGTTAACACGGAGTAAATATTCTCACACTATTAAAGCTGATGAAAATTTTAACTTAATATTCACTGTTTCAAGTTCTAGTTATGGTATGTTGAATAGTGATTTCATGATAAGGTCACAACATATATTCAAGACTAGCGTTTTAAGCACAGATGTCTATATGAAATCTTTTCTGCATAAGATTTCTAGAAACATCTTGATTTACTCTTAGTAGGTGGTAATATTACAATGGTCTTAGTAATATTTACAATTGTAACAAAATATTCCTAAAAAATACGGTTATCAAAACGTTTTTCGCCGGAAATATTTGCATATCACCAGTAGCATATCCTTAACCCAGTTTGATAGATTGGAGCTAATTTAGTTAAACATTTGCTCTAGTACAAACGTCATAGCATGTGACCGTACGATTTCGTTGGTGTCGGTGTTTATAAAAATTACTTGCTTTATCAGTCACTTTGGCCATGATTGATTTATCTAAGCTTAGATTTAGTTTCTGTGTTTTCCCCCACTTGTAAAGAATGATTGCGGTAATTTATACATTTTATATAATTCATATCTTATTTTTATGTTTTTCTTTAACTTAGGTACCGATGACATTTGTGTTCCACCTTTTCAGAAGCGAAAAATAACTTTTAATTGCGCGCTGTTCGCGAAGCTTTGCCAAGTTACAATAGGTTGCGAGTTCTAGGTCGTCCTCCCATACATTTTTCAAAGACGCTGGGCAAGCGAATGATGGTGTACAACTTAGCATTAACTGTCTTTTGAAAAAAAAAGCATTTTTTGTTAACGCCCTTTAAATGTTCACTTTCGCGGCAAGATGGTGTGAAAGTGAACTTTTAAAATCATAAAAAACCATCGCCTTTAAATCTTAACGCCTTAATTATATTTTTGTGACATCAACTTGTGATAAAAACAATTGACACGCTACTTCCCGCCAAAAGTTATTTTAATTAATACCTTTACGAGTTTCTTAAGTTTTACTAAAATATAACATTCGAAATTCAATCAATTATGAGCGGTTAGGAACGGAGAACTTTCACAGTGCCCTTTTTATAATTGATTTAACTACCTATTTTATTAGAAAAGACGATCAATGATTGTCACCTGGTGTAAGGACTATCTTCGCTCGTCCAAATTATTTACTATTGATATAACTATTATTCTATAAGCCAACACGGCGAATGAGTTACCAGTGGTAGAGCCACGTGGCAGCTTCGCTGTCGCACGTATGGGCCGGCTCAAACCGGGGTGGTACCACGACCTCACA
>DWHP01003799.1:0-13071 GCA_018247895.1 Parnassius honrathi
CATTTCCAAAAATAATCTTTATTTAAATGCTCAAGAAAACAAACTTTAAATTAAATCATACTAATAAATTTATTACACTTCAGAATTTAGTAGATACAAAAACTTATCGCGGCATTTGCTTGTATACATAAACTGGAATACAATATGTATCTTGATATTGACATAAGTAGGTAATTCTATAAATTCATGGGATTGATTATCTTTAAAGTTTGTTTTATTCTTTTTAGAGCAGTTAAATAAAAGCTTATTTAAAAAAATGTTGTTACTATTAATTTATATTATAAAAATGCTTGATATAAAAATGTTGAGCGTAATATAGACTGTAGTAAAAGTCGACGCAAAAAACATGAAATAGCTAAGTGGTTTGCCAATGTATTTATTGAAGCCCAATTTAGTAATTTCCTGTCGTTAAAATATTCATTTAACAACTATATTGATTAATCTTACGTCATCTGTGGTAGTTAAAATATTATGTATGCAATTTAAATATTTTATATCGTAATACACAAACGATGCAATAAAATATCACACAGGGTTGGGTAAAAAATCTTTGTAGGTATACCAACATAGAATTTTTAATTTTACTATAAACCGTGCACGGTTGATTATTTGTGTGGTTGTGGTAGGTTTGTTTAAACATTGGTGTAACTTTTTGACTTCCAAAAAATGCTTTAAAATATTTTTTATTTTTAAAGTCTTACATGTTATTCGCATGTGTTCTTATGTTATTTTATACGAAAAAAATGTTAATGTTATCTATATTATTAACTTTTCCTTAGTATAATTTACTAAAGAATACTAAAGATAAGGTAATAGTGTAGATGTACCATCTTTTAACCAACTTCGCCTGTCCGCAGTGAACTCTGTAGACTCGAAAATAAATTTCAGGCTACCAGAATAATCAGCAAAAAAATCTAATATAGAAATAAAATGAAAATCGATCTGAGGGAAACAAAGATTAAGCGAAACAAAACATCATACACTTTTCATTAATGGTGGAAAATAATGCAAGTCACGTGCAGGAAGACTTTGTTTAAAATTATTATATCTAATGAGATTTCAGTGTGATGAATGTATTTAATTACGGACAGGGCTATCGCTGTCCTACAACTTCTGTTAATATATTCCCGCTGGAATTTGAAGTCAAGATCCTAGACTACAATAGTTGCTCTCGCTTATGTTTGATTGTTTGGTCTTCGTTATAATGGAATTTATTGTAAACAAAGTTAATAAGAATCAAACAACAGTAAGCCGTAGTATGTTTTGTAGAAGCATATTCATTTTTTTCATTCTCTCATTGCACCGTAATACGACGTAAATTTCATGGTTGTAAAGGAAAACGAAACATTCTTTCTAAATATAGAAATTGGGGAAAATCACAAAAGTATTTAAAATATGTAATCCATGCAAAGTTATATTGTAGCTACACGCTTATTAACCAATTAATCGCGTACGAACAAACTTGTCCCATTTTTAATATTTGCAAAATGTCGACTTATTTTTAGAAGCGTTAAACAGTATTTGAATATAGCTTCAGAGACAAATAAATTAATATATTATCCAAATCCACAATCAATACATAAAGGTTATATCTAAAAGCTTACCGCAAGCTGCTACGGAATTGAATTTACCAACCTGTGAAAAATGCAACATCTCACTTTGTGAGAGGGGAGCTAGTAGAGTGCGGTAATATTTATATTAAATTAAATTAAGCAATATAGATCTATTTTAAACATTTTGACTGGCCATAAAGCATGCTGTCGTTCTTTTAAAATAAAAGCTTATTTCAGATAAGTGAACTGAGTCACCTAAAATTTATTTAGCCATTGACGTATATTGAAACGAAATAAAGAAACTTAAAAAAAATGGATGTAGAATAAATAAAATAGTCTAATAATAATAAACCCAAACAGATGAGAAAACTATATATATACCCCAAAAAATAATAATGATAATGTGGCGTAGGGAAGTGACGACCCCATCGCCCGCTGACGTAACGTCAGGTCAGTCAGCATCATGCCAAGAGATGTTAGTACCGTGCCTCGGCAAAAATTGAAGGTGAAAAGGCCCGCTTGTGCACATGGCTTTATTGCAGCGGCGCCGGGTCTGGGCGTTTCCCATTAAATAACGCCCACAAAAATGGATGATGGAATTTAATAGAACGCGCCTAGGGCCGCTGCCTGGAGGTCGCCAGGGCGCGTCTGGAGCTGGCGCTGGACGCGACGGCATATGAACCACCAGCCGAGCGCGAGGAGCTGCACGACAACCCAACAGCCCGTCGCATCCATCATCCCCACCAGCTGGCTTGGTCTCGGCAGGGTCTTCGCGGGCCCAGCAATCGGCACCTGCCACTGGTGGAGTACGCCGCATGCGTTGCGGGCGTATTTTGGATGTTGGGGCGGTGGTCGTGGAACCAAGGAACCACACCTCATTGACGTGGTTATTGGCAAAGTGGTGAAACGCAACCGTCGGAACTTCTCCGCCGGCTGGACTGACTACAGAAAGGCATTTGACTCGGTGCCTCATAATGGCTAAAGAGGGTCCTCAAGCTGTACAAGATTGACAGTACAGTTAGAGACTTCCTCGAGCAATGTATGGGGCAGTGGAGTACAATCCTTTGTCATCTGGGTGAGCGGATGACAGCTGTGGAAAACCGCATAAGGATAAGGTGGGGTATATTCCAGGGTGACTGTCTGAGTCCAATCCGATTCTGCTTCCCTTTAAAACTCTCAGTACTTTACTGGAGGGCTCCGGGAGGGGATTTCAGATTCGGAAAGGAGGTACAAAAGTGACCCATCCTTTCTATATGGATGACCTCAAGTTATTCGCCTCCAGTCACTCCCATCTTGTGTAATTGCTAAACGTCTTCTGTGAATTTAGCACTTCTGTTGGAATGGAGCTGGGGACGGATAAGTGTGTGGTCCTCCATGTTGAAATGCCCATCAACTTAAGGACCCTTTCCGAGGCTGAGTCATACCGATACCTGGGTATGTCACAGAACGTCGGTATCGACGAGGCAGGTTTGAAACAGTCAGTTTGTGACGTGTTTTGTGCACGCTTGACCATAGTGCTTAACAACCTTTTGTCTGGTGTGAATAAGACACAGGCATATAACGGTTATGTCATGCCTGTCCTCATGTATACCTTTGGCATACTAAAGTGGACTCAGACTGAACTTAAGGCCCTGGATAGAAAAGTCCGTACTACCATAGCATCCCATAGGATGCATCATCCGAGGTCGTCAGTAATGAGGCTGTACTTGCCGTGAAAGCATGGTGGGCGTGGCTTCTCACGCTCGCGCACTCACCACGCGTAATCGCGAAGTGTGCAGTCACCGTCAATGCCTACTGGCGAGTTTGGATGATCCGTTTTATATTGACGTCATTTCTTGTGATAAAGGACTTAACCCTCTGTCCTTAGCCAACGAGCAATAGCAGGACCCAGCAGTACATAACATTTCCAACCGGCAGACCGTATGAAAGGAGAACAAGCTTCACGGTAGGCTATAGTGCCTACCGGGCTCTACATGAGCCCTTCCTAGATACAGTCGCCTCCCTCCACTGGCTATGTTTCGGTGACCTTTTCAGGGAAACCGAGGCGTTTGTCTGTGCAATACAGGATTAGGTTATTAAGACCAACAACTATCAGAGACACATCCTAAAGGATGAAACCGTCGACGTCTGTCGAGCTTGTCGCCATCCTGTTGAGTCACTTAGGCATGTCATCTCTGGTTGTTCGGTGCTTTTTACCAAAATTATAGGCGCTACCGACCAAAATTATCCCTACGAATGGGCTAATCCCAGTCAGCCTCTCGGGTAATCTGTGGTGACTGGGACTCCGAGACAGACCGCTACGGGCACAAATGCAGAAGACGATGCTCCTCGATACCGCCCGCATCGTCCGCCGGTTTCTTTCCCTTTCCCCCTAACCCTCGGCTGTTGGTCTCCCCTGCCGAGGGCTTCCATCTGGTTGGGTTTTTATTTATTTATTTATTTATTTATTTATTGTATTTATTTTATTTTATTGATATTTATGTATATTTATCCTTTTATTTTCATTTATATTTATATGTTTATAGAACCCAACCAAATGAGAAAACTATGTAGATACTTCAAATAATCATAATAAAATCATCACGACCATCACACAACTATATATTCATGTAATCCAAGCAGATGAAAAAAATAT
This sequence comes from Parnassius honrathi, assembly GCA_018247895.1. Lineage (NCBI taxonomy): Eukaryota > Metazoa > Arthropoda > Insecta > Lepidoptera > Papilionidae > Parnassius > Parnassius honrathi. The sequence continues at coordinate 4,189 of DWHP01003799.1, forward strand.
GACATCCCAGTAATATAATCATCACTCTATTATTCATCATCATCATTACAGACCATCATAATAATAATAACCCCATATTGTGCTCCAAGTATCCTAAAAGGCAACGGAGGGCAACAAACGAGGAGATGGGCAACAGCTTCCTAAGAAAAACAAACTGTAGTTGCCAACGACCCACCTGCCTTGTATGACAACTGTAGCAAAAACTATTCTATAAGCATTATATTATATTCATCATCGTTATAACCCTTTACAAGTTCACTGCTGAACATAGCACTCCCCCAACGAATGCCACAAATGGTCCGGAGCCACCTGCATTCATCGATTTCCGGCATGTCTTACAAGGTCATCACTACATTTAGTGGGAGGTCGCCTTACACTTCATCAACCGGTACAAGGCTTACACTCGACAACGTTTTTTACCCATCGGTTGTCGGTTCTTCGAAGTATATGGCCGGCCCATGCTTGCATGCCACTTTAGCTTACTACTCTGTTGGGCTATGACGGTCACTCTGGTTCTACTGCGGACATCCTCATTTCTAAGTCTATCACGCAGAAAAATCCCGCGCATAGCCCTCTCCGTAGTTAGCTGAGCGACTTTGATATTTGTCCCATGTAAACATTCGGCAACAACTTCTAGCTCATAGCTCCCTACAACTAGTGACCTAGGTGTGACATGGACGTAACACATGATTTTTGTTTTGTCCATGTTTATCTTAAGACCTATGTGTTGGGAGGCACTATTGAGGTAATTGCGGTCCCCAGCGATTCTGCCATAAGGACTACATCGTCGGAAAATCGAGGGTGAGTGATATACTCGCCGTTGATGTTAATACCGTATTTTTTCAGTCCGGCAAGGCAAAGTACGGATTGCACTTTTCGGTCTTCTGTACAATTTGCTGAAGGGTATGTATGTGGTCCGTGGTATAAAGCCTTTTCAGAAACCGGCTTTTTCGGGAGACTGAAAGTCGTCGATTCGGTTCGTAACGACTCCCGATAACAGCACGTAGAAGCGGCTCAGAGAGGAAATCAGTCTGTAGTTCTTCAAGAGAGTGTTGTCGCCAATATTGAAGAAAAAGACCACCGCAATTCTGCTCCACGCCTCCGGAGTAGTCCCACAATGGAGGATGGAATTAAAGAGTTTCTGAAGGATTTCAAGTACCGGGTTTCGACGCGCGCGCGCGCGCATGTGTGTGTGTGTGTGTGTGTGTGTGAGTGTTTGCGTGAGTGTACGCGCGCGCGCTCGCGTGTGTGCGTGTGTATGTGTGTTTCAATTTATACATAAAACAAAATAATAAATGTAATATAATAGGGTGCATACGAACAAACGTATGTTACATGCTGTGTGTAAGTGATGATTCAGTACTGTCATAGTCAAGCTGTTTCAACCAAGAAGTAATCAAGTTTTTACACTCAAGGTAATGTTTGCTGTAGAACCTGTGTTTCCCATTTAATTTAAGTGAGCATTGAGGCCTCTCAATTTTAATCATTTTGGTTTTGTGGGTACCACCTCATATTGGTAAGCAATATAGTACGATGGATTGTACCAGAGCAGTATAAATATAAGTAATAAGTTGTTTGTCGGCGACGTGTCTTATGTATTTAGACAACCACAATAGCTTTCTGACTCTGTGGGTGCAAGTGTCAATTTGTTTATGCCAATTTAGTTGCTGATCGAGATATATCCCTAAGTATTTTGTAAAACTAACCTTCTCCAGGGTCTGGCAGTTACATTTAGGCGCTCGGTAAGGGTTTTCACATGAATGGGCAATTAGATGAAGATTATTATTGGGTTGCGAGGAATTTTTGATTGCAAATGTTATATAGTTTGTTTTACTAATATTTAAGGTAAGGAGATTGCTATGTAACCATTTGATAACAGAATGTAGGCATTTGATAAAAAAATGTTATGTTCCTTCCGTTTCGAAACTTTAGAAATGTAGTCGACAGTACGCTCTCATAGCATCCGAGAGCAGTCTGCGTGGGTGCACGCGTGTTGCCTGACAATTGAGAACGTCATCTAATTATACTTAGCCTGTTATTTGTAGTCATTTGCGTAATAGCCTGAAATATAAATTGAATTTGGTTTGTCTAGTGTCCTACCGAGCGACTCAGTCATGGAATTTATTGCCTTTAGGAAGAAAAGAAAGCACCCACTTCCTTCCCTAAATATCTCCACTTATTTTTGCTTGAATTAATCGCTAGATATTTCGTACGTAGATGTTCAAAACGTGGAAGAAAATACTCTACGTATTCATAAAAATGATAGATTTTAGATACAAAAACCAAATGACAAGCAATAGTTGCATGTGCTAAATAAAAAGATTTTCCATCTCTAAGTCTCCGGAGAACAAGTTTATCGATAAAAAATTATAATTATGTTAAAGTTACAGCCTACATACGTCCCTTTTCTGGGCATAGGCTTCCTCTCATTTCTGAGAGGATTTTAGGGCAAGGAAGTGTCCGCCGCGCTGCCGAAATGATGGCGGACTTTTTTATACAATATTTTCTTCTAATTCGTCACTCTATTTCGTCCGTGGATGACGTAAGAGGGACTATGGAAAAGAACAATAAGACCACCTGGTTCTGATAGACGACGGTTATACCATTTCCGATATAGAATCAGTCTCAAAGTTGTCACACATCTGGTGCTGCCACTGTCAATCCACTTGCAAAGTGCCGTAATAACTAATTACAGCTAATTCTTTCTAGGTAGAAACTCATGTTTAGCAATAACCTTAATGCCTATGTCAGTATAAACAAAAACAAAACCTGAAACGTTTATTATCAGAATTCATAGCAGTCCGACAGGCGACCCATCCGTGCTGTAAGCGTGACTCTGCCACGTAAATATAATTCATCGTTGATATTTTCGAAAAAGTCATTATTCGAGAAACGTATGAAGTTGAAAGCATTTTGATTTCATTTTATTCTAATAATTACATTGAATTAAGTAATCAAATGTCAAGTAGGTTAATAATACGCATACCTATACAGTACGTTAACAGTAGACCTGAAATTAATTCGCAACTGGTACGACAGAGAAATTACTCGCATCAAGTATTGCTATAATGATCGAAACGACAACAGAATTGAAAATTATTTTTAATCATAACCAATTGCGGACGGAGTGGCAATGTCGGTCCGCAGCGGGCTAACTACTGGCCCATGGCTAGCCAAGCGTGACCTTAATTAAACGCTAGATGGTAGCTGTAACAACTGCTGTGCAACACTACTCAGCGTTGGAAGTCCACGTACCTATTCACTAGTTACATACGTCTATATTTACCCAATGTATAGCAGCTTTACGCTTCGCGCTTTCATAGGATATACGAACGTGGTTTTCATACGCGGTAGAGCCACGCTGCATAGCCGCAGCGTGGCTCTACCGCGTATCCATTATGGTTGTAGCACGAATGGGTCGGATCGACCAGGGAAGGACCACGCTCTCACAGAATACCAGTGTGGAATAGCATGCTGTGTTTCGTATGGTGAGTGTAAAGATTCGTAGACTCTGTTTTATAGGAAAGTTGTTTATTAGTCCTCTGGGGTGACAACGCATCTGCATTTTGATTATTAATAGAGGATAAATGTAGATGTCTACTTGCCACAGCATCCACTTACGATCAGGTGTACTGTGTGCTCGTTTGTCACCCTTATTCTATAAAATCTATCGCTAGGAGGTAGGACCTCCTTTTTGCCTATCAGTCCGTCCGGTTGTTTACCACCCCTTTATCTATTTCTGGAATTCCTGCCTTTATCAAATAGCAGGTTGTGCGCTGCTGTATTCCAATCTGAAATTTATAGAGAGCCAGTATAATCTTAGTCGTTAGAGGAACAACAGGACAACGCAGCAACGCTACCATAGCCTTCTTTACTTGCAGTTGGTTGCATGTGTCCATGGGCTGCAACTTTCTTCGTCAATTTGTAAAAATTGATGCATGGATTTATTAAATAAGTTTGCTCATTTAACTACAAATCCACCGACACATAAAATGTATTTTCAAAGATATATTACCTTTATAGATAGATTTCTTTTTAAAAAACGAAAAATCAATAAAATAAATAGTCTTTGATTAAGCTTAATCTTAATACCGCAACATTGTTAGGTCCTATTCAGCCAAAGCTGGAAGAAACTTATTTTCGTAATGTTCTCAAAATTCAAACTCCAGATCATAGCACCGGTTTCTTTAATTCATTATTTACAGCTCGCCACTAACTAGCAACTTCACTGGAACAAAAGTTTTTTTTAGAATAAGGTTGACAAACGAGCACACAGTCCACCTGATGCTAAGTGGATGCTGTGGCCCATAGATATCTCTACCACGTATGCAAAGTGCCGCATACGTTTAAAAACTGGTACGGCAACATTATTTAAACGACATCTAAGCTTTTTGTTTAATTTTGTTTTATATATTTATTAAATATTTAATATGTAGATATCTTAGTATAAGGTGTCTTACAATAAATATTAAATAAACAAATAAAAATAGTGGTTCATTTACGAATATTTTTATTCCTGTAAAAGAAGTAGGTATGTGTATATTGGTGATTATTTACGTCAGTTATCTTTCAGTGTAAGAAAAGATACCTACTAAAATATGGATGTATGATAAAAACTAGCTGGGCTCACGATAATATTAAATATATTATATAGTAACGTAATAATAATAACCTAGATATAAAATAAAAAGTTTTTTTATATGGGACTTTCGTAAAATTCGTTCTTAGTGAGCGTCTACATTGCGAAATGAGTAACTATAGGTACAAAATTTCAAGTCAATCGGGTGTATAGTTTTAGAGATATCGTGATGAGTCAGTCAGTGGTATTTCGCTTTATCATAAAAAGGTACAAAATTTAAATATTGATGACTTTCGTGTACGTGATTCTAAATGGTTAGTGTGCTATATAATACAGTTACCATGATTACGCAAAGAAACTACTATTATATAATATTGCTATAAATCGCAGGTATGATATTTGCAAAATTGTATAATAACAGCCATATTTTGGTGTTGAATTACATACTTCCATATTCAAACGCCTTTGTTAACCATATAATCACTACTGAAATGAGAATTCCTACAATAATTTTGTGCTTTAAACAATATCGTGTGTAGTATAATTACAGTAACACTCAAACGAAACGAAAAAATAAAAGCGAATCGGGTGGAGGGCATTTGCATTTCCGTCGGCACGGAAGAACGCTTTTCTTTCTGTTTTAAAATGCTGTTCTTCAATTAGAGTGAGAGAGAGAGGGGGAGGTTTGGTATAGGCACTTTGTTTCGTTCTAAATGATTATTTTGATTACATTTAATTTGCATATGGGCGGCGGAGAACTCGCCGCAGGCCGCGCCGTACGGCGTCGTTGCGAGCCTGTACTTTTCTGTAATGTTTTCGCCATTTTCAACAAAATTCCTTACAAATCGTATAATTTTGGGCGTTATCATGGTTATTACGAAGAAGTGGCCGTAGTCTGCGCATGATAATAGGTCGACCGAAGTTTAAATTCCTGATAAGTACGAGTAATCAAAATAGACCCTGCCCCGGGAGCTTTAATGATGCTGTCTGTCCAATTATTGATAATATTGGATGCTTAAACGTTAGGTAGCAGAGCGTTCGTCTCAACGATACGTGACTAGTTAATGATTCCGCATTTCCTTGATGATCTTTGATGGTTGTGATGCGTTAATTGATGTATTAACATTAGTCTCTAAACACTGCAGTGTAGCTGGATAGAAATCGGCAATTATTTGTAAAGTTTTAGTGGGAAGGTGTGTACGGAGGTTGTATGCCGGTATGCGAAAGTGGCTACCGTGCGGCGCGCGCGCATTGGCGCTGTTAGCTCCAATCGCCGCCTCCGCTCCGCCCACATCTCCATCAGCTTTATCTCAGCAATTTGTTTGCATCAAATGTATGATGCAAAGTTTCGTGGAATTCAGTAACTCATGCTTTGTCGTGATTCGTTTGAACCTTCGATTAATTTCAGATTTTAACATAACATCAATTACGTCATTATAGCCTACATTTCGTACTTGCTATAAAGATATTAAATATTCTGATGATTTATGTATCCAAATGTAATGTTATCTTTATTGTTAGGTATAGGTATTTCAAATTTGTAACATAAGGTATCTAGTATTACCTTTGTTACCACCATAGGTACTAATCTAGACCGATATTAAACAAAAAGAATAGAATTTTACTACATAGTTAGCTAACTAAGTTGTGCTAGGTTGTAGCATCACATTACGTCAAAGTCATAAATACATTTATAATAATTGAAGGCATTTACAAGAGTGCATTAACTGGCTTATGTGTTAAATTTGCTACCAGTACCTAACCCGGCCAGTGTGGTATCCTCGCTTCATACTGGTTATAGGTATTGGTTCTTATAACTAGCTTGTGAATTATATTGTAATTAACATAATTCAGATAATTTCCGAAGCTGCTATCTTTCGTATGGTGAGTATAGAGAATCGGAGACCCCTTTTACTGGAAAAGAGGCGTTACATCTTAGTCCTCACGGGTGACAATGCATCTGAATTTTGATTAATGATCGAGGATAAATGCAGGTGTCTATGGGCCACAGCAACCACTAACCGTCAGGTGGATTGTGTGCTCGTTTGTCACCCTTATCCTATAAAAAGAGATTAGAATAGAATAGAACAGTACGAAACAGAACGGACCAGAACAAAACAGAATAGAAAAGAATAGAATTGAATAAATATAGTATAGGATAGAATACGAAAGAATGCGATAGAATACGAAAGAATACGAGATAACACTATAGAATACGTGAGAATACGATAGGATACGATAACTGACAATAAAATACGATAGACTACGTAGGAATACGACATAGCATTCGATAGAATGCAATATAATACGATGGAATACAATGAATTAAAATAGAATTCGATAGAATACGATATAATACTATAGAATACGAGAGAATATGATAAGATATGATAACTTACGATAGAATGCGATGGAATGCGATAGAATACAATATACTATAATAATACTATAGCATACGAGAAAATTCGAGAGAATAAATACCTTCCGCCAAACAGTCATTTTTTATGTGGTAGAGCCACGCTGCAGCTATATTATTGTGGTAGTACGAATGGGTCGGTTCAACCTTGTCAGGAACACGCTCTCACAGAATACCAGCGTAAAATAGCAGCGTAACGCTGCTGTGTTTCGTTTGGTGAGTGTAGGGACCCTTTTTACTGGAATCGAGGCATGCCATCTTAGTCCTCAGGGTTGACAACGCACTTGCATTTTGATTCTTAATTGAGGATAAATGTAGATGTCTATGGACCACATCATCCACTTACTATCAGGTGAACTGTGTGCCCGTTTGTCACCAATACTATAAAAAAACAGAAGGGTGCACTGCGTGCAGGTGAGGTTGACAGTTAGAGAATCCAACGATCCAAAGTTCTAATTAATCTTTTTTTTATATTACGTTTGAAAATGAGACCTACAGAAAAAAGTTAGATTTATCAATTTGAAAGATTTCTTTTAAAAATTGGTAATTTAATGCCATGGCAGCTTGGACGCTTGTTATATATTAATAAATTTAACCTTTCTTGTTCCTGTTGTTTTAAAAAACGATACCCCCCCCACGCTAGGCTTTTCTCCTGTATCGTGGAAGCAGTTTACGTACATAGGACAAACCCGGAACAATTATTTGTAGGTCGTACAAATACTTGTTCTGTGCGCTATTCGATTTGAGTATGTTGAGTATTGGTGTGATGAGAACGAGAGGAAGTGCGTGTGCGTGCGTGTGTGTGTGTGTGTGTGTGTATGTGTGTGTGTGTGTGTGCGCGCGTGCGTGCGTGCGTGCGGGTGTGCGTGCGTGCGCGTGCGCGCGCGCGTGTGTGTGTATGTGTGTGTGTGTGCGTGCGCGTATCGCAACTTCAACCTACTTTCAAGTTAATAAACAATGCCATCTGCCAAAGCCTTTGAGACAGCTTTTTTGAATTTGGTCTTGGACAAACAAAAAGGGTCAATGCTAGAAAAGTATTTATTATATGTTCTTAATACTCTGTTTGTAACAGAGTTTTTTGCATAGTTTGTGTAAGCTGGTGGTACATAAAATAATTCCGTACCTCTAGTGCGTTTCTTGGGGGTAGGAAAACTCATAATCCGTTGGGTTAATTTTGGACAGTCTAGGGCGCCGGTACAAATCTCGTATAGCAGCATCATGTCAGCTACACATCTGGCTCCTGTGTCTGCCCCGGTAATTAGGGTACCGCAGGAATCTACTCTGTATACCCTCTATGGCAGCGACATATTTTTTGTATTGGGGATTCCAACTAGTAGAGCAATATTGCAGCATGCTGCGGACATATGAAAAATAAAGTGCTCTAATGAAACTTAAATCATTGAAAGGTTTGGTGACACGCACGAAGAATCCAAGATTTTTGTAGGCTTTCATGGTTATTAATGGAATGTGTTCTGAAAAGGTTAGTTTGCTATCTAAAGTTACTCCCAAGTTTAACGCTGGATGGGATGACTGTCAATGTGGTAAGAATACTGTATAGGTTTTATTTTACGGGTAGGTAATCGTGATTGGTACACGTTTTTCAATATTAGCTGTTATGAGGTTGTTTTTATAGTATAGAGCAAGTCTATTTAAGTCTTGGAGGAGCTGACAGTCCTTTTCTGAGTTTATATTCATATATATTTTCTGGTCGTCTGCAAATAGAAGAAAATTAGCGTGTTGTAAACATGTTCCTATATCATAGGGTTAAAGTAAAGTAAAGTTACAGCCTATATACGTCCCACTGCTGAACAAAAGGCCTCCCCTCATTTCTGAGAGGGTTTTAGGGCAAGGAAGTGTCCGCCGCGCTGCCCCAATGCGTGTTGGCGAA
>DWHP01003800.1:0-13069 GCA_018247895.1 Parnassius honrathi
TGCAACGCCATTACAAAGTTACGTCGTCAGTTCAATCGCGACGTGTCAGGAACGCATTCTCTGAACGGCCGAACTATTATGGCCGTCATTAGAAACAAAACATCGTAAGCGCGGTAGTATGAGCAATGGACGTACTTCGATGCGTTATTTAGGAGTAGCGGACGTCCTGAATCCTGAAGCTTATCTCATGACCCTTAAGAGATATTGTATGCATACCCCAAAAAACTTTTTTTAGGTTTGACAGTCATATGAATTTATATTTTTGGAACTTGAGTCAGTACGTTGTGGCGGGAGCATGGACGTCCAGACTTTTGGCTCTTGAGCTTTCCAGACCTTGGTCTAAAAGCGTCAAACAACTGAAGTAGTCATGTACAAGATATTGATCGGGATAAGTCAATTATGTTTATTTATATTGACTTATGAGTTTGGATAACTTTTGTTACAAAAGTAACAAACGAAAATACAGTCAATCCGGTGGTAAGTGGCCACTGCTTCTCATGAATCCCTGCGACCAACTTTAAATAATCGAGGATGACCTTTGGTACCTCTTAGAAGTACGATGGTGTGCCTGTGATTATACTAAGTCTCTATGTCCCAGAGCCGTGATAGCTCTGGGTCTAAGTACTCGCTGTAAATTTCACAGTTCGCTAGCAATCCAGGTTCGATCATCGCCGACACAATGATTTTATTCATTGCAATTTACGTGCTTATTCACCACGTGATCGGCGATGAAGGAAAAAATCGCGACAAAACTTACATGCATGGGGCAGCGCGGCGGACGTTTCGTTGCCCTAAAAACCTCTCAGAAATCAGGGGAGGCCTGTCCCCAGCAGTGGGACGTATATAGGCTGTAACGTTTTTCTAACCCTTCAGACCAAAACGCGGTACGGCAATGCATTCACTAATACTATTTGATAAAAACACTATTAAAATAATAATAATATTGTATTATATTCTTAAACTTTGAATTAAAAGTAGGCTCGATTTCAAAAATTTAAAAAGTAATATAATTTTTGCAAAACAACTTCGAATTTCAGTACGAAGACTGTGTTACGAAGAATTTTCGAAGTCTTTATTAGATGTAATTAGTTTAATGTTAACTCATTTTGGACCACCGTTAAAGTACGACCTATTTAATATAAAGGAATAATTTAACTCAACCGTTTCCGAGAAATCGGTGAAGATACGCGTCGAATATAATACAATTTTGCAGTTTTTTTAAGTTAGTTAAAAACCAAGCCAAAGCGACTTTTAATTGTTCGCTACTATATGTGTTTATAGCAATACTATTAAGGAAAGAGATCTTCAGTTTTTTAAAAAGAGTTACAAAATGATTCGAGAATTTTTAAGAAATAACAATAGTAATATTTTGGTTGGAGGCAAAACAAATTTCGAATTTTGAGCTGGGTTTCATTACGTGAGATTAAAAGAAATGAGCTCATATACTCGCTAGTATATGTACCAGATATTATGAGCAACATGCAAATGCAGAAATGTGATTTGTTTTCAGAAATGACCTCAGTTCACATGGGGAATATATAAATATGCTAATTTATTGGGTATAAAAAACTAAAACTAAACAAGATTTAGTTATACATAGTTATAAGTCTAGCTTGGCCAGCAACCGTTACAGCCTATTTAAAGTCCGCTAATGGACACGGACCTCCTTCATAGATTGCTTTATCCTCAGTTTTCGTACTTTTAGTTATTTTAGTTGTTATTAGAAACACACTGCTCCCCATCTTCTCCTTCGTTTCCCTCTGTCGCCTCTAACGATATATGTGTCGTTAGAGGCGTCAGGTATGCCTGACTGTGAATATACTTACACTGCCATTACGTTGTCATTACATAGTCAGCTCACAAAATTCCTCTATGATACCACAGAATAAATAATAATAGTTAATACCTTATTCTCCCATTTGTAGAGAAGATGTGATATAAAGAATAAAGTTTTATGTTGTCTTAGGCTGTCAGGCATAAATTGTTGTATAGCGATTAGATCGACTTTTGTTTTCCTCTCTTCTTTTTCTTTGTTCTCTTGTTCCATGTTATGTTATTTGTTTTCTTAGTGTATAATAAAGGGTTATTGTATTGTACTGTATTGATTTTACACCGAATATCGATTTAAGTTTCAAACACTTGTAGTGTGGGCTCACGGTATCCGCTATTATTATATTTACTATAAATTGAACATTATTAAACAGGACTTGGAACTTAACGGTTGTCTCATTTAATAACGACATTACATGGCGACCCTGCCAGGATCATTTTTTTTTCAAGATGCCGTGGGAGGTGTAGTGTGGGCTCACGGTATCCACTATTATTATATTTACTATAAATTGAACGTTATTAAACAGGACTTGGAACATAACGGTTGTCTCATTTGATAACGACATTACACTAATATGGATACCACTATATGTAGGATTGCCTTGACTGGTCACCAGTCTATCATCATAGCCTCCTGCTATATACCTAGCGGAACCCTCCTTGCATTAGGCAATTCAGTCATTATGTTTGGAGATTTTAACTCACTACTACCAGTAGTGGTAAGGTACTGCTGAATATCATTCAGTCTGTCGACCTGAATGTCTACAGCTCCCTCGCTGTCACCCAATTTCCCGACAATGTCGACCATGCTTCTGACGTGCTAGACTTTGGTCCAGTAAGAGTTTCCCTCAACCTTAGAGCAATCGAGACTTTCGGTGATCTACGATCCGACCACCGTTCGGTATCCCTCATCCTTGGCCATTAGCCACCTCCTCCACCTCCCTCTTCCAAAACCTACACCAACTGGAAGGGCTTCAGGGAGCCCCTAGCCTCAGCTAAGGACTCTCCGGACTTTCCCATTACCCTCTCCTCCGACGTCCTCGCCAGTTCGGGGAAAATAGATACCACGGTCGAAAATCTGACCAACCTTATAAAATCCTCCCTTAAGGAGAATGAAAGGGTTGTACCGGTTGCTAATACCAATACTCTTCCCCTTGATATTAACAACCTCACTAAAGCCAATAGAGCTGCTCACCGTAGAGCTGCTCTCTATCCCAACCCCGAATACAGACGTACGGCCCGCCGTCTCCAACGTTAACTCCGTTCACGCCTCTCCGAATTTAGAGACCTCGAAAAGAACAATCTCATGGAGAATATCTTCCCCTCTCATACAGCCTACTACCAGATGGCGAGAGCCCACCGGATAAACGCTGTAACTCGTACTCCCTCTCTCTCTCGAAGAAAAATCTGTGTGCTTCGCAGATAGTGTCGCCGCTCAATGGTCGGTGGGTTGTGAGCTGGGAGAGCAGCTCACAACCCACCGACCCCTATCATATCCAGGAAATGGAGGACGAGGTCCGCCACCGGAACTCACCCTCCACCACCTCCGACCCTATCACTGTGTCCAAAGATGAGATTTCATCAATCATCAAAGGACTGAAGCCCAAAAAAACACCGGACGCGGATGGCATCTCCAACGAAGCCCTTAAGCATTTTCCGGAGCAGGTGATCGCCTTATTGGCCATAAACTTCAACGCCTGCTTCGACTTCAGCTACTTTCCCACCTCTTGGAAAGAGGCAACTGCCATTGCCATTCCCAAGCCAGGCAAACCTCTCCACCTTACTTCCAATCACCGTCCCATCAGCCTCCTCAAGGCCATGTGCAAACTTTTTGAACGAGTTATCCTTACGCGCATGAGGCGCCATCTGTTTCCCACATATGGCGACCCTCTTGTCATCCCTCAACAATTTGGGTTCTGAGCCAAGTTCACTGTATAGAGGAATATATCCTCAGCGGTTTTTATCCTCACCGTCAGAAGACCATCGTGGTTTTTCACTTCTTCCGCGTGTGTACTGCACACATGTTCTTTTTATAAACTTGGAAGTGACATTGAACTTACAGTTCATCTGACGTTAAGTGGCTGCCGCAATCTATGGACACCTGAAGCCAACTTCAATTAAGGAAAGCTACAGATGTCTTTTCATCTCTGAGGATTACGATCGAATGTCACACATCCCGTAATTATATTAATGTCTATGCTCCTTACACTTGGACATAGCTGTGCTAGCACTGATATTAAGCGGCAAAAATAGATCAGAGGCTCTTCATATACCTATCTTAGTTAACTACATCTATAAGGTCCTTCCGTCATACCCATGAGACGAATAAACGTGATCGATTCTTTTACGTTCCCACCATACGACACAACAGGTCTACCTGTAACCTACCTTACCTTTAATAGGTACGCCTATACTATACCCTACAAAGGTATCTTTACGTTCGTACGTCAATTAGAGCATCGTATCAGTTAAGGGAACCATATAAAAACTTTCACAATCGTATCATACTTAACCGCTTTGATAAAATAATCATAACCACCGAAAACAAACACAAAGCCTATAAAAATAATGGGCCACGTGTCGAAACTGATACAATCGAAAATGTAATTAAAATCTTAAAAATCCACGGTGACACAAATAGTTAACACTAGGGTTGCTGGTCTCCATTTTGGTATATGACGTCATTTATTTCACAACAAAAAAATTGATCTTCTCCAATAATTTGTAATCTTTAACAGTAGACAAGACAATATCTCACGTATTTGACTTTCCCTCTGCAAGTTGAGGTTAAAGAGTTAAAAATCACGTAGAGGTGACACGAGATGTTAGAGCCAAATTATATTACATTACGTATAAGCATTGCTAATTTTATTCATAAATATCGCTACTGATATCATAACAGCATTGTATTGAAAACAGTATGATACCATCTATTTTTATCCTATGTTCTTTATTGAACCCCGACGAAAACAGTGGGGTGTAATAAGTCAGTAGTGTGAATCTGTCCATGTGTTTGTCAGTGTGTGTCATCATAGCTCCTGAACCGATGAAACCGTTTTTCATTACGTTTTTTTCGTTGGAAACAAGTTTCGTTCCGACTTGTCGAGTGTTCCTAGTTATGTTTAAAGAATATCTGTTCAGCCGTCTGAAGATAATCACCTCTTTTAGTTTATGGGATTTTTAAATTTAAGTTATTTAATTTTATCTAATCCTCTAAAACATAAAAAGGGAGCTGGCAACCCTTGTTACGCCGCACATGTACAATGTCCATTTAAATCGCATTCAAGGCCTGTCAACAAATAATGCGATTTGAGCCCATTATCTACAGATGTCGATAATCGATGTACAATTGGAGCAAGCATCAGGATCCAAGGTACACGACGGACGTACGTGATGGCCGCTACGCGTTATCTATGAGCAATAATTAGGTGATTATGACTCGATATTTAATGTGAATTTTTAGTTTTTTAGCTTATAGATACAACTTCACATTTCGTGAAAGGATTACTAGATTGCACGGGCTAGTGTAAGATCTACCTGCATTATAGTTTATCAAGATTTATATTACCCCCAGGCCGTAACGGCCAGTCTCGATGTAGACTAGTCATGTTCCCTGGACAGAATGAAGCACACGAATACAAGCAAAGTTCCACTCTGTATTACCTCACTCTTATAAACCGAAAGAGAAAGACAAGGCACAGGACACAACGCCTGATCTCTCTCCGATCTTGTCCGGCTTTACGTGCCTCTGAAGCATCGAAACGTAACACCACCAACCTCCTGACTCCAGGCTGCTGTTGATCTGTTGACCCGGCCCGAGTTCGAACCCGGAAACCACATGCTTAGCAGTCGCACTTACGACCAATACACCACCAAAGAGGCAATCAAACGAGTTGTTTTTTCGTATTACCAATTTGAACTTGAGACAGCTATGTGGCGCAAAGGTTTAGCAATGAATCGCGGCGCACGCGAATTCAAATCCCGTACAAAATATGTATTTATATGGCTTCATAAAATCCTATTAAGTGTATTATACTAAAAACCCTTTTATAGTAAAGGTGCCGTGGCACTCCACTGCAACGTTAATCTATAATCAGGAGTGCTGAACCTGCTGCATTACGCTTTGCACAACGAAAACAGTTAAGTGGCGTTCAATTCAGATTTCCAGTTCACCACATTCATTAAAACATCTAGAGGACTATCAGGCATGATGAATGAGTCTAGCTCTTCAATTGCACATTAACCCCGGAGCAGATAGCCGGCGGGCACGCTCGTCATTCACAACAATTGTGCACGCCGCTTATAAATCTCCGTATTTATAAACTTGCTTGCGTAATAAGGTGCATGTTATCAACCCCGATGTATTACATATTTTAGTCCCGTTGTCATATTATGCTTTCTCGGAAATGTCTTGTCTTGCTTATCTGTTTAAACATCGATAATTTTTGTACGTAGTAGAGCCATGCTGCAACAGTTTAATGCTGCTGTGCTTTCGTAAGGCGAGTGTAGAGAACCGGATACCCTTTTTACAGGAAACGAGACATTCTATCTAAGCCCTTAGCTCAGGGGTGACAATGCATCTGCATTGGGATTCTTAGTTGAGGATAAATTTAGACAATTATGAGCCACAGTACCCACTTAGCATCGGGTGGACTGTGTGCTAGTTTGTCACTGTTATTATATATAATGAAATATATTTTTATACATTCTTTCAGTGCCTGCATATTAATAATCTTTAGCACGTAAAGTTAAACTAGTTTTTACAGATTTAATCGCGTTAATTAATTTTATATCCCCGATGTTTCGAGCAGTTTACAACACCTATGGTTACGACGGGGACTGAGGTGTTCAAGTCTCAACATCGTAGTTAACCACGACTATCTTTGATTTAAACTTATTATTTCTGGCCCGATCAACGCAGAATGAGCTTAATACAATACTTTGAAGCCAGTCGTATGTTTGGGTTGGGATAAGCAGATGGTAGTATGCAGCCATCTTCGCTACGGAAATTAGAATGTTTTCAATTTCAATAGCCTCGCAAATCATCCTTGGAAGGAATCAGTGAGTTTTAGCGAGGATTTGTAGTCTAGTATAATTTTATTTATTAGAGAGCGAGGCTCTCTAATAAATAAAATTATGTATGAAATGTTTATGGCATTTTCAATCTCGCTTTTGTGTGGTTTACTCAAACTTTGACACAAATAATGCGAGAGAAAAGGAAAATTAAGTTTGCAATCCTAGACCACCAAGTAAAGATAGGCGAAGCGCTCTTTACATCGAAACCAAGCTAAAACTAGCTAGACAAAGTTTCGTACATTTCAATTGATGCAGAAGTCATGCTCAAATTCTACAAATGTGCTCTATACGGTACGTGAAGGTAGAGCCACACTGCGGCTACATAATGGTTGTAACACGAATGGGTCGGCACGACCGAGGAAGGACCAGTTCTAACAGAATACCAGCGTAAACAGCTCAATGCTGCTATGTTGCGTATTTTCCATCTTGTCCCTCAAGGGTTATACCGCATCGTTATACCGACCGTGTGTTCGTTCGTTACCCTTGTTTTATAAAAAATCTTTCACCTTCCTTTATTTTACAGCCCGTAAAAGTACAATTGTGGATTCACACAATTGTGTGTTACCATGTGTATTACGTAAATACATATCTTCTTATAATAAGATGAGCGAGCGAAGGGTATACATATATTGGTTTGTCTATGGTTACAATATTACGTATAAAATAAAATATAATACACACCGCATACTGAGTAAATTACAGTAGCTGATTCCAAGAAGAGCCTTAAAATATGTGTTGGAAATAGTAAATTTTATAAACCTTTAATCATTCCAAATCCCGCATTGATAATATATCCTCGTCAGAGATTGTATGAAGTCAAACAAACCTAAGCCTCGGGAACAGTCCGGATTAAATGCCGTAAAATAACTCACATGTCACTCGTCAAAGCGTCTACATACTAAGCACGATCATATTTTCATATGTCTTTAGATTAATACAACTAGAGTTATTTTCGTTTTAGGTACAAACATAAGTAGTTAACAATAGCACCTAGCGGCTAGTTTAATTTTTCGGAATTGAACATCGAACAATATTACTAACGTATAGAAGAGACATTCCGAACCAAAAGTTTGCTTCATTTTGGTAAGAGTTAGAGCTAATGTTCGCTGCAGCGCTAAATTAATAGTTACGTCGTCTAACCAAGCTATTAAAACATGCAGCGCTAGCTTGCATTAGGGATTCATTTTCCCGCGATTAAAACGTCATAAGCGCCAAGGATTTCATGGCGCTTACGCGTTTCGTTCAACGTAGTGTATAACAAGTCGCTCCTATAGATTTTACAACGCAGAAGGGACACAACTTTTGTAGTTACTACAAAATAATATTCTGCCTTGTCGTTAAATAAATAAAAGAAGTGAAATAAAAGTCTCGTTGCAATTTAATATAAACTTTATTTATTACACATTCTAAATAATTCAACGCAAATAAATATTTAATTGCATTTGATATAAGTTAAGTGAGTTTTGGCGTTTGCTCGTATAATCATGTGTTGTCTTTGCCTCGTGGTGCAATCGAACAGTTGTATATAATAAAATAACAAATTAAGAAATATAAAATAATAAACACAAAATTTAATTGGAACTATATATGTAGAAACAACCCTTACCGATATTATTATGGTGTTTTTATCGTATGGTATAGCAGTTTTCTTAATATAAACTTGTCCTGTTTTTGTATAATGCTTATCCACATCCTTAAAGTGCAATGAACATGCATATGTATAAGAAGTCGGACGCCATGCTTCTTCATTCCGATTATTTTGCACAAATTTTATCCACGTTTCTCTTTTCTCATGACCCGGCCGTAGAAATCTTCAAAATTATTTAGGTTATTTAGGTAGAAGTCACAATTAACTTATTTTACAATTATAACATTTACAATAATAACACACAATAATATTAATACAACATAATATACCATTGACAAACTGAACAACAAAATAGACACAAATGTATGTTGCGTATTTGCGTCTTTTGTTTTCATTACTCTATGATCAGTACTGCAAAGTGGCGGCGGTCGACAGCCCGATTCTTGGAGCATTATAACAAGGCGCAAAATTTTAAATCAAATAATTTTAAACGTTTTAATGTCTACTTACCGATGAAATGTTAAACCATCACTGTTTTTTGATGTTCTGGAGTGTTTACTGCAGTCTTTAAGCACACTACCAGGCATTTTTAAGTTGTTGTTTATGCGAAGCGAACACGACTCGTTTGTGTGGGCGTTGGACACCACAGAACACTATTATTGTTCTGTCATATTTGGACACTCACTAAACAGTTGCGGTACAGTGTACCGCAATGCGTGGCGCAAAATCGTGCTAGGCGATTTCTTCTCTATACGTAGTAGTAATACCTCAATGTGTTTACAAACTTATTTGTGACGAATGCCACGCCGCGCCATTTACGTAAGTCAGATTGGTCGCAACTTTAAAACACGTTATAAACGGCATTTAGCCGCGTACATGAATTGCAATCCCGATAAGTAACATTTTGTTAAACATCTCTTTGACACTCAATACAACCTAGCCAATGTACACTTCTTTAAAATTTTACATTCTTGTAATAAAGGACTGCAACTGTGTGTGCTGGAACAATTAGAGATATTAGAATAGTAAGTAGTACTAGTACGGTTTGAAAAGTTTCCCACCTCAACGTGAAGATGACAGCATTCGTCAGTAAAAGCTAATGAATGTAGTTGTACATTTTTTGACAGCTACGGACCAAAATTTCAACCATTTTGGACGCGTAGTTGCTATTTGACAGTCGTTTGAGTGAGTCGATGACGATTTGAGTGTTTCTGTGAAAATAAAAAAAATGAGCAAATAGCTGTCGTTAAATTTTTGTTTTTGAAAGGCAGTACGCCTACACAAACTAAAGATGAGTGGGAATCCGTGTATGTAGACTCTGCACCATTAGGTATTTACCACAGTGAAATTTTGTGCAAATGAATTTAAACGTGGCCGTGGAGACCACGAACGTTCGAGACGTCCAAAAATTGCAACTGCTGACGATAATATCGCTAAAGTTCACAAAATGGTGCTAGACAACCGCCGAATAAAAGTGATAAAGATAGTAGAGGCTATAAACATGTCCGAAGAACGTGTTTGTCACATATTAAACCAAAATTTAGGCAGGAGAAAGCTGACATGGCGTTGGGTGCCGTGTCCGCTCAGGTTGGACCACAAACATGTTCGAATGAAATTTCTAACGCTATGTTGGCGCAGTTTAGGTGCAATAAACACAGAATAAATAATAGTACCACAGAATAAATAACAGTACTACATACAGAAGTTTCACTCTTTTGATGTTGACTGCTTGCCGACGTTTAATAGCCTACATAATTATTATTAATAAGATAATTTGCGCACGCAAGCTAAACAAACCTTTATCACTGCGCGCGACAGTCCGTATTACTTTGCATCTTTTCCTTTTTCTACATCACGGCTGTTTTTCCGTGGTTACTTGGGGCTGTCAAGAAGGAATAAAGAATACAGTATGTATAACATTAATAATTTATTTAATTTTCAATTGTTTTACTTAAAATATAACGTTTTTTTTGCTGTCTCTAAAATACCGGTTAACGCTCCCTTTCTTTACAATTCTGTCGTCAAATTGAAAAGGATTTGACGCATTGAAGCTCTGTGGTGAAAATTAATGATTTTTATTCAATATAGATTATTTTACTAAACTTATTGAAACAAGGTTGAACGGTTTGAACAATGGACAAAATTTAGTACTGATGGAAGAAGCTTCCAGGAGATTGATTTTAAAGTCTCCGCATACTACAAGAGATTTATTATGTTAACTAAAACTTCTTCCATAATTTTTTCAAAGGTATCATACCTCGAACATGGGGTCTGTAAACACTGATAGCTACGAGGTACTCAAGCTCAACACATGCCATTTCTACAGTTCGCTCTACAGAGAGGCTCACAATATCTTTACGTTCTCTGCATGATATGGGGAGTCACCACTTAATTAAGTATCTCTATTGAAGGAACCAATGTTCGGTAATACATACAATACGTATATGGTTACTATTTAAAAACAATTCAATTGCTAGTTCTTTGCCTAACATACCTTGTACACTTTTGTGCACCGGGTTAATAGAGTTTTTATTATTGCTATTTTGTGAAATTACACAGTTAAGTATTGGTGATTTATATTCTAAGGTATTTAAATTATCTTTGCTAGAGATTACCTCTATTGCCTTATCAATTATCTAATTTAAATTACTTAGAACTGTTTCCAAATCATTTGTAAAATTATTTTGATGCTTAATAGAAGCATGTGTCAAGTAGCCAAAAATTTGCTGCGTTAAAATATAAATAATAGGATAACATATTTGCTACCAGCCTTAATTTATACTTTGATAGGCAATATCTATCTCTTGTCAATAGTACCTATTTCTTGTCAAATACCTATCTCTTGTCAAATTTCGATACACCATTATACGTCCAAAACAAAAATACTTGAACAGTGGACTGCAAAGGGAGAACCGGTCCCAAAAAAAGCACAACTGTTTTTTCGGCTGGGAAAGTGATGGCGACTGCTTTTTGGGATATTCATGGAGCTATCTTAATTGATTATCTTCAAAAGAGAAAACTGTTGCAGGAGCGTACTACGCATCATTACTTTAAAAACTGAAACCAGAAATTGCGGAACGGCGACATTTGCAGAAAACGATAATCCTGTTCCATCATGACAACGCGCCGTTTCAGTGGTAGCATTAGCGAAAGTCCTCGAATTACGGTTTGAACTGCTTGACCATCCGTCTTACTCAGATCTGGCCCCAAGCGACTTCTTTTTGTTCCCTCACGTAAAAATTGCGCTCGGAGGACAGAGATTTTCATCAAATGAGGAGGCAATCACCTTCGTGAACAATTATTTTGCAGAGAAAAACGCCGAGTATCATTTGGATGAGCTAGAGAGATGGGATCATTATTGGGAGAAATGTGTAGAGTTACAACCATATTATGTAGAAAAATAAAAATAAATTATCAGAAAAATATCTTGTATCTTTGTTAGATCGGATACTTTTCAGACCACCCGCGTAGTATCGTTGCACTACTGAGTGGATAAACAAGTGTTTCTAATTGCCGCACTCAGAGACGTTTAATGATTACTTAAGCCGTCACTAAGTAAAGATTTAAAAATGTTGACTCTCAGAGTGAGTTAATGATTCATTAGTAGGCCTAAGAAACCGTTAACTTTAAGTAACACTCTACCCATACTTCACTAACTTCGTAATGAATGATTTTGACAGGTCAGTTTGTGAGGTTATGTGTAAGTACGTGGTTATTTGCAAGGATTTTTTTATTGTAATCAAATTGTGATATTTTGAGAAAATGTTAGATTATAAAGAGTTTATTGATTTTGTGGACTATGCAAGAAGATTTAGAGAGCCAGGACAAATTATTTGCGTGATTATTCGAATCCATTTCAGAAGTATACTGTTCAGGAATTTTACTCACGATATGGATTTAACCCTCACGTATACATAATAAAGTCTAAATACATAAATACCATAATGCCAATGTTAGAACCAAATTAAAAAAAAACATTATTTCCCATAAATTTTTTTTATAGGATCGGATGACAAAGGAGCATGAAGTCCACTTGATGGCAAGTGGTTGCTGTGGCCCATAGACATCTACATCTATCCTTGATTACGAATCAATATGCAATTGCGTTGTGAGGACTCCGAAGCAACGCATCGTTGCCAGTTATAGGTGTATCCGGTTCTCACCATACGAAACACAGCAGCGTTAAGTTACTATTTTACGCTGGTATTCTGTGAGTGTGTGGTTCTTCCCCGGTCGAGCCAACCCATTCGTGCTACAACTATACTATTAATATAACTGCAGCATGACTCTACAATAAAAAAAATACAAACAAGGTTAAAATAAAACATAAACTCATAAAACACTAGTTTTACTTTGTAAAGTTTTTTTTTTAAATCTCCAATTCTAATGTAGCTTTTTCCAAAAGTATTTTATTTTTCTGTAGTTTTAGCTCTGCAGCGTGTTTTTTGATTTCTTGGGTAGCCAACTGTAAAAGAAAATAATATATTAGTTTATAGTTAGTTATTGAAACTACATAATACAGCTATGTACAGCTAAATCTTTTGGATTTGGATGACTAATCTTTATTTAGGTTAC
>DWHP01003801.1:0-13069 GCA_018247895.1 Parnassius honrathi
TGCCAACTCACTTGCACAAGCCTTAACTACCTTCGTACATATCGCATCATGACCTGTGGAATTTGTGTTGTTCAGAGAGTTTATAATTGTGATTATTTTATTTTCGTCGGTGGCGTTATTCGTCTTTGTTATTTATTGTATTCCAAGTAGCTTTGCATTTGTTCCTGGCTATATTAACATATTTTTCATTAGTGATTTTTTGCGACGATAGTATACATTTCCTAAGTATTTTAGAGTACTGTCGATATTTATTTTTCGTATTATATGTGTATTTTTTATAATAAGGCAGACGTAATTTTTTTTTTAGTTTGACATGATGTTTTTAAACCCTTGGTTAGCCATTTTGATTTTGTATTAGCTTTATTAAAAATCCTTTTTTTGTATTTGGGAAAACATAAATTATATAAAAGAATTAGTTCATTGTGAAATACTATGAAATCATCATCTACTTTTTCGAAGTCAATAAGGTTTCGCCATGGGTAGCTCGTCAAAACATATCTGAATTTGTTCAAGTTGTCAATACTATAGTAACGTCTCATTTCAAACCAAGTTTTAATAGGTGCTTTACGCAATTTAACCGGTATAGACAAGCTGTATAGTTGAGCTGTATTATGGTTCGATAAGCACGCGGCTGTAGTATACCCAACTGCTTCTCTTATATTACTCACGAAATGATTTACACAAGACTCACCTTGTGTAGATGTTTTAATATGCAAGTCCAGATTGTAGCTAGTGAATGTTTCTATTTATTCATCCGACGCATTACTTTTTTTTAGGGTATCAATATTCCAGTCCCCTGTGATAATAATCTGTTTTTAAATGGTTTTAATTTATCAAGAAGAAGATGCAGTTTATTAAAAAATATATTTACGTTCGCTGTTGTAGTACGGTAAATACACACAAGGATTATCTTATATTCTACTATTTCTAATCCACAACATTCGAAAGTTAGTTCTAATGCCAATTCCTCTAGAAAAGGTAGTTCCTTAGTCGTGATTGAATTACAGTGTAGAATACAAGAACCACCACGCCTTTGATTTGACCTGCAAAATGAAGCGCTCAACTTGTAGCCTTTGAGGTTTATGTTTGACTCACAATGTTTCATGACAAACGTTTCGGTTAGACAAATTACATCTGGGATTTCCTTTTTATCCAACATATCATTAAGTGTTATTTCTAGTATCTCCTTTTTACTAAAGAAATAAGCTATGTTCTGGTGCATTATACAAAATGAGTGACTTTTTACAAAAAAAGGAAGTGTCTGTGATCTCCGGTTTGGTGTTTGTTGAAATTTTCCAAGTGGGGTGAGACATGATTCCGGTTTTTGCGAACAATGTGAATCCAAGTGGTTCATTACACTCCCATGGCCTTGCATGTTAACCGAAAATGATGGGATACATGTATGATTTCTCGAAATATACCAAAGCTGTTCTGTTGAATTTTTATTGATATTTCCGGTAATTAACCATCGTAAAACCCTACTTCTTTATTTATTTATTTTTTGATTGTGGCATATCTTGCGCGTATGCAGTCAGAAACCGAGCTCAGGGATGCTTCGCGATCGCTTTGTGCTTAGAAGCTTGGTAGTAACGGCCAGTAGTAACGTAAAGTAGTATACACACACATCAACATTGTCTAGGGATATTTCGCATTTACTCAAAATTTATTATAAGTTATATCTGCCCCGGCTGCCCACGGGTGATATCTGTATTCTACAACAGCGCCACCTACCGGGTCAACTATGCCCACAACCTTCGCGTAAATACAAGCAATATGTTGACAAAGTTTTACCGCAATCTGATGAACGGTGCGGCAGCACATAAAATACGAATAAACAAACAATTTTATTTTTATTTTACGTAATACAACATGTACATATTTTTATATAGCCCATTCATCAGACTAGTCTTCAGAATAAAACAATTTTTTCTTTTTTGCTTATGTACATTAAAGACGGAAAATGAAATCATTATAAAACTAAGTATAAATGTGTTCATCAAGAAGAAGTGAAAATTAAAGCGAAATAATTCTGTTTTTTTTCCATTGTGCTAACAATCAGTAGTAACGTAAGTTACCCATGCGCTAACAACGGTCCTGCAGCAAGTTTTTCATGCTTTGAATAAAGTTATCAAACTCCTGCAGCGGGATATTGACCCAGATCCTCGTAAGATGCCATTACCTCTTCAGCAGCAATGTCTGCGGGAATATTTTGCAAAGCCTTTCATTGGAGCATGTCCCGCACGTACTCTATTGGATTTAGGTCTGGTGATTGCGCGGGCCAATCTAAGACCGATACGTGGCACTCACGGGTTGTGCTCCTGCAGCCAGGTGGTCATGACTCGCACCGTGTGCGCACAGGCGTTGTCGGGCACGATCGTGAATTCTAGGCCCAATTGTATTCGATGGGGTAGACTTTTAGTACTAACACGTGGTTACGGTATTTTTCAGCAGTCATGGTATTTCTGAAAAAATGAGGTCTGTTTTTCCACTAACATGAATTCCCACACAAACCATAATCGGCCCGCCATGGTCTGGATGGACTTCCTGAGGGTGTTGTAGACGACTATCACGACCAGGAACTGACCTTACGCGTACTCTTTGCGAATCGTGATGGAAACCGAAACAGGACTCATCAGTAAACAGCACTGCAGACCACTGGTTATCTTCCCAGAGTAAATATTTGCGAACTCACTATAATCTTCGTCCACAATTTCTTTTCTAGTGCTGGAGTATAAAGTGGTCTACGAGCATTCAGGGTAGCCTTATGTAGTCAGCTCCTTACAGCTTGGTCACTCACAAGCACCTAGTTCTCTGACTGGAGCCTTTGAACCAACTACATGACCGTAACATTTGGTTGTCTTCTCGCGGCATTTTGCAAATAGTAGTCTTGTCGCTGGGTGGTTATGCGCTTCCTGCCTGGTTGTCTTTCTGCCACTTCACCTGTAGCACGATAATGTGACCCATAATCTTGATATCACGTATTGTTTTGTTTCTATCTCCTCAGCAATAATCCGTTGAGTAGCCCTAGCTTGGAGCATACCTATTGGCTTGTAGCGTATACATACTTTTCTCTCTCGTTAAACGGCGCCGATGCACGATGCAAACAGCGGCATAAATTCAAAATTAACTGCTAACTTGCTTCAAAACTTTAGGTAATTTGACACCAAAAATTACCAAAAACTATGCCTGATTGAAACCTTCGAACTTCGCTAAAGTTATACCGCGCAAATCTTTCGTTTTTAATTTATTTTATTATATTCAAATTTGGGATCACCCTAAAAGGCCTATAAAATAAGCTCTCTACGAAAAAGTTTAAAACCGGCCAAAATTTTTTTTGTGTTTAGGAACTTTAGTACAAAATATACCTAAATAGTGTTGATGTTGTCACTTATATAAGGCACCAAAATGAGATGAATTTGCCGCATAATGACGGTGCAGAATTCAGCACCTCAATTCGTCTCGTGAGTGCTATAAAAGGCAATAACCTATAAAATTTTCATTTAGCTTGTTAAACGTAAACCGGAAACTAATCGTTTCATCTATTCCTAAGAAAGCATTAACCGAGAACAATGTGAGTAACAATGCCTTTATCCAAGTACACTTGTTCTTGGATAAAGGTATTTTTACTCAAGTTGTTGTCCAAGTATGAAGACAGGTTTTGTTTACTTGACTTGACTACTATCCATCCTAGTGTGATGGTGATGCAGCCGAAGAAAGAAAAACGCATGCGACGACTGTGGTGTTATTAAGTAAGAGAGTCAAATGATTACAAAGTCCACTTGATACAAGTTATTGGATGCTGCGGCCTGTGGATATATACATTATCCTGGATTTTTTGTATGTATATTATGGTGCATGTTTGAGCAAAATGTCTTTGATGAATGTTCCTACAACTAAACCACAGAAATGCGAAATAATTATTGATAACATGCATCGCCTCATAAAGTAAGCATTATTTTATTTTGCGATTGACACTAATTGATAGGCAATGAATAATGAACATTTTATCTATTTAATTGTATCAAAGGACTCAAATTCGGTTTTATAAGGACAATATTTTAAAATCTGGGAATATTTCTTACGCGATATGTTAAAGCGAGTGCGCGTAGAATGTACAGGGCCGAACGCCCAGTCTTTCGCTGGGAGTACCGCCGGTAACAAACGAGTACGTGGTCCTGATTGAAGTGGTTGCTGTAGCCCATAGACATCTACATCTATCTGGGATTAAGTAGTAAAATTAAGATGCGTTGTCACCATGAGCATTAGGATAAAACGCCTCGTAACCAGTAAAATGGGTCTCCAGTTTTCTACACTCACCATGCAAAACACAACAGAGGGGGAGCTGTTTCTGGGAGAGCATTTTTTATAGAATAGTGATACGGCCGCGGTTGAGCTGACCCATTCGTGCTGCGACCATAGTATAGCCACAATCCGGACTCTACCACGTTAAAGGAATTCGTGGCTCGGTAGCGCAGAGGCAAAGCGTCTGGTAGTGGCACTGTAGGGCCGTGGGTTCCAATTCCGCACGGAACAACTGTTTGTGATTTATATTTGCCGTAAATTATCTTTCCGTGTCTGGATGTTTGTTTATGTACAATTTACATATATTAAACACCTCTACGATGCAGGAGAAAATTATACAGTAGTAGTAAAGCTTACTTTAATTAAAAAAGAAAACAACATAGCAACATTAAGCTGCTCTTTTATGCTGATGTTCTGTAAGATCGTGGTTCCCCGGTCGAGCGCACCCATTCGTGCTACAATCACAATATAACTGCACCGTGGCCTATCATGTTAAAAACAGAAGCAAATACAGCTTGCTTAAACAATGTTTTAAAAAATGCAGATTTATCATGATATATTTTACCGTTATCGCCCTGGTGTTTCTATTTTTAAAACAATTGTTCGTATATGTCTCATAGAGTGTTGCTTTACAGTTTCGTAATGTATTTCAATAATAAACCTCATTATGTACTTACAAAATGCTCAAAGATTCGTTGTCGTTATAAAGAAAGCAAATGTTTGACTAGTTTAGTTTGGTTACTTTTATCACAAAAGTGGAAGAAAAGTGACTGCACTCTAAGTTGAATTTTTGCGCTTTAAATATTTATATCTCGATAAGACTAATGTTAAAACAAAGTGTTCAGTTTTTATGACTATATATGACTTAATATTTCTTCGTCGATTACAACTTTCGCAATATGTCGAAGCAATGTTTAATCTATTTACTAATGCCGTCGCGGCGTAGTTAGTTGCCTGCCCCAAAACCATGCTTTCGTTCCCAGTAAAATTATGTAAATTGGATATTCAGAGCAATTCTTCAATTACCTATAATATCTCAAATCAATCCGATCATCTTTTGAAAATAAAACTGGCATGAACAAAGCGTTTTTAATAAAGGTATAACCATACATGATAGGTTTATTCGCACATATTCATTTATTCGTGATTGCAGCACAATGCCGTGAACTTTTTCAATAATTATAAACGTATTACGTGAAAATCTTGTGCTTTACAATATTGACGTTTCTGGCTACTTCTCGTAATTATTTAATTTAGTCGTCTATCCAATAATGGCTTTGCTAAGAAACAGACTAT
The DNA here is from genome assembly GCA_018247895.1 of Parnassius honrathi. Taxonomy (NCBI): domain Eukaryota; kingdom Metazoa; phylum Arthropoda; class Insecta; order Lepidoptera; family Papilionidae; genus Parnassius; species Parnassius honrathi. Next base: position 5,599 of record DWHP01003801.1, read on the forward strand.
ATTTGAGTCGACTTTTCCTGGCATTGATTTATTGTTTTCTGGAATAACCGAAATGAATTTTAACTAAAGTTGTCGGTAATGTGGAATAATTTACTAGGTGATTCAAGCACTATTTTAAAATAGAAAACGATAGCAAACAATACCCAGTTCACATGAATTTTTCACATATAACAGTTTTTACAAAATGCTCTTATTATTTACTAATTTGTTAAATGAGTTCGTTAATAAAAACATTCTTGTACACATATTCCAATAATATTGTACGTAACGAAAGTATATGTGGGGACCTTAAAACGTTGTGCGTGGTGCTGCCATCTATGCGTGGATCTAAAAGTTTGACGGTGAATGCTAGATGGCGGTATAGGTTAGTCACTTCTGCATCTAATGAAAAATTCCAGCTTGGAACATTTAATGAGTTGATTTATTACACGTTTTATGAAAATAATTTTATCAAATCCGATTTTTTCAAAAAAAATTCAATAAGTATATTGTGGTTAGGGCTGTAACAAATACTCAGATTTAATTTACTCCAACGTTGAAATTTTTATTTATTGACATTTACAGTCTTTATGGAATAATATTTAAAAAGTATGAATTAAATTATTCGTTACAACCTATTTAAAGTCTACTGTTTTTCATTATTTTGAGCTGTTTTCAGCCATTAGTGCCCTCATATCTGCCATAGTTGGCACGCTTAGCAGGCGGCAATGCAAACGTAGTGGCTGCGAAAAACAATACTCTATCCTATAATATCATCCCGGTGGGGTCCTAAGAGGCGACAGAGGAAATGGGCAGCGGCATTCTCTTGATAACGACTTATATGTCATTAAAACTGTTGTTGACCTGCCTGCTTAAAGTGAAAACTATCTTTCGTTGGAAAAAATCCACAGTTGTTAATTTTTACCAACTGTGGACTTTTTCCAACATTCATCTTAATATTCTACTGACAAACGTGGGCCTCCCCCATAGATTACTTCGCAGGGGGGATTTTGCCATAGTTGCTACTCTTGGCAGGCGTGTGGTTAACCAGTTTTTTCATTATTTTGATTGTTATAGGCAGGGTACTGCCGTACACCTCGTGGTTCGGTTTCCCTCTGTCACCTCTTACAACAGCCACGCGACGATAATATGGGGGAACGGATATTTAGACACCGTGGACATTTTACAGATAGTAAACCTTTAATAAATGAATGTAAAACTCAGTCATCCTTTTATAGAAGTAACAAAGATTTTGAAAATGATAGTTGCTGAGAGTGAATGATATTGCTTTTAAAAACAAATTTTATTTTATTCTTTTGTTCACGATCGTTTGAAGGATTCGTTTATAGAGTGTAGAAGTAACACTCCATGCATTCGTTACAGCCCTTCATGTTGTATTGTCTGTTAAATATTTTAATTATAGTTAGATAGATGGCGCTGTTGGTTATAAAATATATTTAATTTATAGTGATGTAACGTTCATAGTAATACGAACTTGAATGCAAATTATAGTGTTAGTTGATTATTAAATATACAAATATTATTAGGCGTATTAAATTTACAAGAAAAAAAAACTTACATAGGTACAATACGAATACATAAAATTTCTGTCACTAGATGGCGATACATATAACTTCCCGCGCTTTCTTGCTGCCAGGTAACAGGTATGAATGTATCCAGCGCCTTGGTTACTCGGCAAAGTGTATTGGCGCAACATAACAATCGTACATACAGAAAGCAAGACCCGTACATGGTCATATTCCTCAATTACGAGAACTACTAGGCACCACTGTTGTGGCTAAATCCACAGAATAAATAATAGTTAAATCTAGATATACCTAGATACTAAGTCATTAATATGTACCCATAGTAGAAGCGTGATCTGATGCCGTGTGCTAGCAGCGTAAAATCATAACCATCCACTGCATTATCTCGAGGAATAGCTTTATAAAAAAAACGACTTACGAAGAATGCAATAAAGATCTCATGGTCTCCGATAGATGGCGCTACAATGTTAATTTATCGCCATGAACTCGAAATATGTGTATTTACTTAGACTTTAACCCTACGATAGCAAATCCGATTCAGTTATACGTTTTTACAATGAATCAATGTAGTTCTGCTCCATTTGCCGCTCTATTTATATAGATTTAAATGAACGTATTAATTTCGTTAACTGTATAACGGCGGTGTAAGAACATCCGGTACCAGTACCCCATGCTGTCCCGCGGGCGGGTGTCGCAGCGGACCACAGAGAAGCAATGAGCAGTAGCATCTTCTTGGCAACTAGTCAAAATTATAAAAACTGCGGCTGCCCCCCCTCAAGCGTGGCAACTGCAGCTAGGTCCCCCGTAGGAGGCATTTTATGGAGGATGCATATTACATCCAAAGATGGCCTTTTACAGGCTGTAATGAGTGGATTAATTCCTAGTCTTTTGTTTCGTTATTTTCGGCTATAGTTTAAAAAACCGCAAAGGTTTTATTTAAGTAAAATGTAATGGTTAATATTAACGTACAAAAATATAGTGTCACTTGCTTAGAGAATCTGTAAGCTTGCTTATTTATACTAACTGGTCGGGCAGACTATACTCTGCCCTTTCCGGTAGCGCGATGTGTTTCGTCCCCAATTTACTCCGGATTTTGTATATTGTAAAGTTAAATAATAACTCCACCACCTATCGGGTCCTGCTTTGGAACAATAAACCTTTGTGAATGTTAGTATTTTGGTCCTTAAATACAGAATTTGTTATGGAAATAATATTAAATGACAGCTACGCTCCATCTATATCTACTATGGTTGTAGTCCGGTCATTTCGATCAGGAAAGGACCACGCTCTCACAGAATACCAGGATACTCCTGTATTTCGTATTGTGTGTGTACAGAATCTTTTTACTGGGATGGATGAATTCCTTAGAGGGTGGCAAAGCATTTGCACTACGATTTATAAATGAGGATAAATTTAGGTGTCTGCGGGCCACATCATTCACCCACTGTCAGGTGTACCGTGTGCTCGAGTGTCATCCTAATTCTATAAAAAGAACACAATAAGTTGTACTTGAACACACAATAACGTCCACAGCCTCAAACATTATCAAAAAACCAGTGCGGAGTACTAACCGAGACTAATCTGTGGATGACTCCAATGAATTAATACGGTATATTAAGTTCATACATATCTTTCCACAGAGCTCTTTCCAAAGCGGAATTAAGGTTTTAATATTCGTGACTACACACAAGAACATTTTCGTGTCTCTTTCGTTACGTTATACTACCTACATCAAATAAATTAAGATTTTGTGGGACCGCCTTGTGAATTGATCTTACCCGATTTTATCTGACTCGTTGCCTACTTTTTATTTTAAAAAATGATCAAGATTCTTGTTGTATCATCAGCTACCGGAGCTAAAAATAACAACGTCATATAAAATATTTCTTTATAGATTGTAGCCGCGCAGTGGCGATGTACGGATCTCCACCCCTAACAGCTGAATAACGAAAAAGTTCGAAATTCACTTGCAATTGTGGAAAATATCCCGCTTATGAGGCTACCTGTGCCTCCATGTTCAGCAGTGGAATTTTTGTAGCCTTTAAGTAGTAATGAATTCGTTTGTTTATTTAAATATCTTATGCTATCATTGCATAAACATGTATGTAAATCTTTGCAAACTTTGAGTTCAGTGAGTTTTCTAACATGGCAGTGATAGCGTATGTACTCGTACGTTCCGCTAATGGGCACAGGTCTCTTCTCATTTCTTAGAGAGTTGGAAATATCGCACAGAGAACACGTAATATAGCAGCTGAACACTGCTGTGTTTCATTCGGTAAGTGTGGGGAGCCGGAAACCTTGTTTACACTAATGGTAGATTTTTCTATTCTGGTAGAGCCACGCTGCTGCCTTATTGCTCTTGCAGCACCACGGCTGGCTCGCTGGGCAGAGCCACGCTATCGCAGAATGTCAGCGTAAAGTAGCTACTCAATGCTTCGCATGGTGAGTGTAGAAAACCGGAAACTCTTTACTGGAGACGGAGCATTCTATACTAGTTCTCAGGGATGACAACACGTGTAGATTCCGATTCTTAATCGAATATAGATTTAGGGGCTTTCCTGGCGCAGCATTCCGTCACCACCGGGTGGACTGTGTGCTCGTTCTTAAACGCTATACTAATTGAAGCAGCAGCCCTTTGCTAAGGGGCTACTTATATAAAAATAGTCGTTTTATCTTTTTTTATCCAATCTGGAGACAGTCATAGAATAAAGTACAACATAAACAAATTATTACATTTGAAAGAATATTATTAAACTTTTAAAAAAGTAAAAACCGACAACGAACTATAAAATATATAACATCGAAATCGGTTTATTTGTAAATAACTATTCGCCCATGTGGTGTATACGGGCGAATAGTTATTTCCCTATCGCCCATCCCATCCGCCTTCGCTAATTAAAGAATTTGATGACTTTCTCATAGGTCCCATCATCAGACCTGGATCAAATGTAAATAGGATCATTCCTGAGCTACCTTCTTACTAGAATGAATATCAATAAATTGAATTAAATAATAGGAATATTAAAATCAGACAGCATGTTAAAGAATTATTGCTGAACTTACATAAAAATATTCCAGCGAACTCAGAACCTCCTTTCTTTTTTGAATTCGGTTGATAATAGTTCTATTGTTTCACATTTGTACCCAGTCACGTTACAATTTGTTACATGGTTAACTTTTTATAGAATAAAACTGATAAATGAGCACACAGTGCACCTGATAGTGTCTACTGTGACCCACAGACGGCTACATCTATCATCGATTAAGAATCAAAACGCAGATGCGTTGTCAGCCGTGAGGACTAAGATGGAATGCCTCGTTTCCAGTAAAAAGGGTTTCCGGTTCGCTACACTCACCTTACGAAACACAGCAGCATTACGCTGCTATTCTGTGAGAGCGTGATCCTTCCCCGGTCGAGCCTACCCATTCGTGCTACAACTATACTACTACTAATATAGCTGCAGCGTGGCTCTACCCCATAATAAAAGATTTATTTTATCCGTTCGCGTTCAAGCTTTTAGTACATCCACGCAACTGAAACTCCGAGACGATTTGTCCTATTGTTCTTATTTGGTTGAATTACAACGCGTTGAATAACTTGTCACACGCGTAACAATTGCCCGAGCTATTCACTTACATTGTTTTGTTTGTGAGACATTTGCTCCGTAGCGACCGGCGTGTTTCACGTAGATATATAATACTTAAAAATAGAATAATATTATAAGATATTAAACCACCTTGTTTGAAGCTACGTTTCCTAGCTCTGCTAAATAATATAGTATCATTCTATATTAAAGTTCTGAATACTGTATTTCTACAGTAATGTATTATAGTAGTTGAACCTACCTCAATATACTAATACAGCGCGAGGCTGTTAATATGTGCTGAAAGCAGTCACAACATTCTTTTACTTCTTAAGAAATGGGTTTGAGCCATATTCATCATCATCAACAGCTGTTCACAAATCCACTGCTGAACATTTCCCTTAGGGAATGCCATAATGCACGGTCCTATGCATGGCACAGGAACATGTGGTATCCAACTACTTTCTACGCCTCTTTATTGTCTAAGTGGAGAAGATTCTGCGGCTTATCTAATATCTAGAAGTGATCCTCATTAAGAAGTCTATCATGCAGAGAAACTCCGAGTTTAGCCCTTTCCATTGTCACTCCATTGTGTGAAACACATGAATACTGTATATTTTAGCCATCTTCTTTAATTCCAGGCTGACTTGAACTAGGGACCCTAAAAAAAGAGCTTACTACTTTCTAAAGGGCCGGCAACGCACCTTCAATTCCCCTGGTGCTACGGATGTTCATGGGCGGCGGTAGTCACTTAGCATCAGGTGAGCCGCGTGCTCGTTTGCCCCCTCTTCTATAAAAAAATAAAATAAATATATTTATATGATATAGAATATACTTTTTAAATTTTCTTTTTTAAAAAATAACGGCGACAAACGCGCACACAATCCACCTGATGGTAAGTGGATACTGCGACCGATACACATCTCATCAATTCCTTATAAATAATCAAATTGTAGATTGCGTTGCCACTCCTGAGGACTAAGATGGGATACTTCATTTCCTGTCAAAGGTGTCTTCGGTTCTCTACACTTACCGCACGAAACCCTGCAGCATTAAGCTGCTATTTGACGCTGTTCTGTGATAGCGCGGTCCTGCCCCGGTCGAGCCGACCCATTCGTGCTGCAACCACAATAATTAGCTTAATTGCATTTGTTACGTGTTTGTCAAATTCTCACCATTTTATTTCACTGATAGAAAATCTTAATTTTTGTAGTGGAGAATGCAATAAAGAGTGACAAAAAGACACCGCTCACTCAGTTCGCGGAGCTGACATTCAATCCGCACCTACTTGCTGCAGTGGCCATTTACCGTCGGATGGACGGATGGTTCGTTCACAGGCACTGCACACCTTTCTTATGTTATGTTGATTCTTTTTGCACGTGCTTATAGTTCACAGTTAACTCTTATAACATAATACAACTTATAATTAGGATGAGTGTAGAGAACCGGACACTCTTTTTAGTGGTAAGGAGCATTACATCTTAGTCCTCATGGGTGACAACGCACCTACATTTGGATTCTTAACCAAGGGTAAATGTAGATGTCTGTGGACCACAGCATCCACTTACCGTTAGATGGACTATGAGTTCGTTAGTCACCCCTATTCTATAAAAAAAATGAAATGACAAAAACTAGTTTCTCTGACCATACTCTTAGTCTGCATGAGTAAATAGATTCCATGTCATCATCAGACCACCAGACGGCGGCTGATCTCTACGCCTTTGTTCCCATATCACATATTCGAACCAAACGCTCTGCTTCGTCGTTCATGATTGGTACAGGAAAGGAGTAGAATAATCAGCCAGCATCTGTCTTTCCATCCGATTAAAATGTGGGTGTCTTCTAGGTAAGAGTAAATAGGCTTTCGTTAAGTCAGTTTGTTCTACTATCTTCGGCAGCATCAGCACTTATGTAAGATTCGGTTATTGTTTTAGTTGAGTTTAAACATTTTTTTTCCTCTTGCAAATTTGTGATAATTTACTTGCAAAGCGTTCTTATTGCTAATAACATCATTTAACTTGTATATAATGTAGTGTTGTAAATTTGTAAATATCCCATTGCCTTACATCGTCCCGCGGATTTCGTTAAGGCGACAAAGCCAAATAAACCAGGGTCACGCGTCATCATTAGTCATGGGGACACGCGACTGACACTGAAATTATATTTATTTTACAGAAGAGGGCCATTAGAGCAATGTATAACTTAAAACCAAAAAAGTCTCAGACAAAAATTTAAGGAAATTAATATATTAACTCTGGCCTCTCAATACATTTATGAAAATGTTATGTACGTACACAAAAATAAAAGTAGTTTTGCAAAAATAAGTGATATTCATTCTGTAAATACTAGGAACAGACACAA
>DWHP01003802.1:0-13069 GCA_018247895.1 Parnassius honrathi
TCACGTCACTATGTAAAAAAGTAAAAATAAAACTATAGAACGTAAACGCAAAACGGCAGTAAAATATTATTATCTTTAAAAGTTTTAATTATTTTGAGCACGATGTCTAAAAACAATATGTTGATTGTGTGTGTGAATTAATTGTATAATGATTGAGATTGATTGTGTATTTTTAAATGATGATGTACGACCATGAACAAAAAATGTTTATTATTTCAAATTATGCAAAACGTGAAGAGTTACGTTCTAAAAAGTGTCAAAGGGGACTTCGTAATTGTAATAGTTTATACGTAAATTGATTTTACTTTCCTTTAACAAATAATTAATATATTTTGTTTCATTGAATATTAAATTCACATCCAAAATAACTAAAGTAATGTAATCTTGTTTATTTCATCAAAGGAAATCTGAATCTGAAATCCATTACTATATATTTTAAAAAATTTGATTAATTCTATTGGTCAACTACTGCCGAATCGCTTTTTTTTCTGAAATATTAATTATATTTCACATTAACTAGGTTAAAAATGGTTAAACCAAACGAAGGGTACACCTAAAATATAAGAACTAAAAGAAAGTTAAAAATTGTGCAAAAAATCAGTGAGGAACCACCACTTAGACTTTAATTTGTGTATAACTTTAATACACTGGAAACCGAAAATAATATATTTAAAACGCAATTTACTTATGGCGTCACCGTGTAACAACTAACTTCCCTCAATTGCAACTAGCGACTTCTGATGAAGGGGAGGTTATTAGGTACTAGCTGGCCAGGCAGAACTTATTTTCCCCTTTCGGTTGGTTACGCGATGAGTTTCATTTTCACACACACACTATTCTATAGACCTATTTAACGAAATATGTATATGTTGTTTATGACAAATAGTTTCACAACAACCATTATTTACGACAATAAACTTAAGAAAAGAATAGCATAACCCTTCCTTTTTTATTTTTCCTTAAGCAAATAAAAAGTTTCCTATATGTTATACGCCATTTTTTACTGCCTACACATCAAATTTCTTGGTAATCCATCCAGTAGCTTTTGCGTGATTCTAGAAGAAATAATTTTTCTACAGATTTGTTACATGTATAGATTATTGGTTGTTTGTGGGTAGGTTATCAAGCAAACGGAGAGCGGGCGCAAGGTGTCGTCGGTGGTGCGGGAGGGCGCGTGGGGTGCGGGCGCGGGCGGGCGCTACCGGCGCGGGCCGCGCTCGGCCGACTGGAGCGCGGCCGAGACGGTGCGCTTCTACCGCGCCCTCGCCGCGCTCGGCACCGACTTCACGCTCATGGCGCAGCTCTTCCCTGATCGCAGCCGCAAGGAGCTCAAGTTCAAGGTCACCCACCTCATTCGTGCAATATCCTTACATCGTATTAAAGTCCACCACCGAACATACGCCACCGCAGTTTTCAGAAAAGCTAATGATAACGGGATAAGCCAGGATGAGTTTCATCATTCCACCGCTGAACAAATGCCTCCACCATAGGTAGCCTCAATCCACATTGGTGGTAAGTGCATTTTGTGTAAATAGAGTTTGATAATAATATATTTAACACAATAGAACTTATAAATTAATGTTACTTAGAAATTGAGTTAAAATTATGAAATTGCACATTAATTATCACTTATGTAATATGAAATGTATACAGATATACATATAAAATAATACCTTAAGCTTACTTACCTAAAAAGAACATGAAAATCTCGCTTTAATTTACTTTATTCATATGGTTATATATACATTACAATACAGCTCTTGAAAGTTTTTATGGCGAAATTATTTTTCAAAGGAATGATATTGAAACTATCGCGCTAATATTCGTTAATTATAATGGTTGAAAGACGATCTTAAATATATCTTCCAATTTTATATCATTTGATTTTATATCACAATATCGCATTACAAGTTAGAATGTAAGCAACAAAATAACCTAGATGTAGAAAAAGTATAAGTATGTGGTAGTTAATAAGTATATTAAATCTTTACCTATGAAATTACCGTTTTTAATGAAGTAACGTATTTTTTTATTTCTATTAATCAAAGTAATCACCCATGAAATCGACGCATCTTTGCCAACGTAGTGGCAGTTTATTGATGCCCTTAGAGAATTCAGCTGGACGGGAGGCAACAAATTCTTCAAAGGCAAAAAGTTATCCAGATTCTGGAAAAAGTAAAAATCTGTAGACGTAAGGTCTGGTGAGTACGGCGGATGACGGAGAGCTTCCAACCCTAGCTCTTGTAACTTCGAGACCATCTGTTGTTCAGTATGAGGTCGCGCGTTGTCGTGCAGGAGCAGCGGGGACGAGCGGTTACCAAAACTGGTTGGAGACGTGTGAGTTCCTCCATCATTGTGTTCAGTTCTTCACAGTACACTGCAATAATGCCCATCCCATTTGGTAAGAAACTGTGATGAATTACAAAGGCTCTAGACCAGAAAACAGTGACCATCACTTTTCTAGAGGTAAGTTTTCGTTTAGGGCATTGTTCAGGTGCTGAACCAGAATCCGACTTTACTTGCTGAGCGTTTGCGATTATCAAACAGAATCTATTTTTCGTCACAGATGATATTGCGGTTCAAAATTCCTTCTTTTGTCTGCCTGTTGAACAGTACAAGACACGTCTCGACGCGTACTTCGCGCTGGCGATCATTGAGTTCGTGGGGCACCCATTTGTCAAACTTTTTTACTTTGCCAATTTGACGCAAATGGATCAATATTGTTTTGTTAATAACGTCGAAAACTGCTGCTAATTCAGCCGTAGATTAAGTATCATCAGCTTCCACAATCGCCTTTAATTCGTCATTGTCGACAAAAGCTTTCGCACGACCACGGGGTTCATTTTTCAGGTAAACATTTCCAGAACGGAAGCGGGCGAACCAATAACAGGCGGTGCGTTCATTTGTAGTATGCGCTCCGTAAACTTCGTTGATGCCGCTTGTGCCGCGTTACTGCTACGACGGTATTCATATTCCATAATTACTTGAATTTTTAACTTATCCATGATGACGAAAAAGATTCACGTGCTATAAAAACATAACGCGCTAATCAATAAGCAAATGATTAATTTTGAAAGAGGAATAATAATGTACGAATTCTGATTATCCACCCCGTCTGCGGTGCATAGAGGAAACACGCAATTCTGAGCATCCACCCTAGGGTGGATTTTTTAGGGTGAATAAACAGAATAACCCATTCTTAGCCAAACAAAAACTATTTTGATTTTAAATGGACAGTCCTGCAGAACGGCAATTTCATAGGTAAAGTAGAAGTATTAAGAACTCCACAACTGATACTAATCTCTATTATCCTATTACTGTAATTAATAAATTATATTATCCTATATAGAGATCAGCCCTTTTACGAATGTATAGAAATGTCTACCCGTTATTGGCCATCAGACCTTTTTCGTTAAAAATATTTCTACTATATAAAATTTACAAATGCTTGTAAATGCAAAAGCCATAAGCTCACTATACATTTATTACAATTATCAATTTCTACAACTACTGGCACACGTATATACGTAGATTCAGGGTTACTCCCTTTCCTAACCGGATTGCCAATGTAATTGTAATTTAATATGTTAAAAGATAGCTGCAAAAAAAATGATTAAGAATACAGTGTCATAGACGGGAACAATAACACGATCAAATGCAAAAATATTTGTTATCACTGACTAGTTCGGTCGATGCAATTTGATAACTTCTAAACTTATTTAAGAGATGTCGTCGTTTTCAAACTTGATGCTTATGCTAAAACAAGTTAGTAGTGAAGCTAATAATACTGACATTTTTATGATTTTTGTGTAGTTCAAGAAGGAAGAAAGGTTGAATGGCGCTCAAGTGGATAAAGCGTTGCGCTCGGCGACGACGTGGGATGCGGAACAATTGCAAGAGGAATTCATCACGGAGCGTGCGGAGTCCAAACGAAGAGCGCAACTCGAACTCGAGCGGATCGCCAGTCGCAAACAAGCAGAACGCGAACGAATACGCCTCGCTCGCCAGATGCGCGTGCGCAACAGTAAGTTTTATTGCTCTCCATTATTGTTCTTCCTGTGTGTTCAATTTCGGTTCATATAATGATTTGGCAAAGTATTGGCTTATCACATGGCGGGCACAGTACAATGTAACATACAGTCCGTACGGATTAAAGAATGGGATTATAAATAGCGGCTCATAAAGCCCGTACCGTCAACATGCGCTGTACCAATAGCAACACCTGCTAATAACCGTACATCGTTACAGCGTTATATTTTTCGTTTAACTGAAAATTTTCTTTTAAATAAATATTTGAAAAAAATTGTATACCCAAGTAGGTACATTAATTTTATGTTGTAAGTACATTAACATTAATTATAACTAACGATCCGCTCTGGCTTCACCTGAGTTGGATCTATTAATGTGGCTTTATTTAGACTTAAGATAATCATTAAAGACCAGTTATTTCATCTTATCAATATTGCTGTTTTAATAACATCTCCATATTTTTCCAATGAAATTAAGTCTAGATCACACCTCTACTCTTTGTTTGTGATGTTTTATTTGCAGTCGGTTCAGCCATTCCAAAGATTAGCTCAGACAGACAGACAGACAAAATTAAAAATAGTTATAGCGAAAATTCTCAGAACGCGTCTAGCTCACAAATTAACGAAACCGGACTGAATTTTTTAAATAGTTTATGGTTGGACTGATGTTATTGGATGTACGAAAAACGCATATAGGAATGTATTTTTTTATGGTCTTTACCGGCGGGTGTGAGTATATATAGCGAGTGTGCAAGCGAGATAAATAGGAGCGACGCCATTTTCAATCCTATTCTTCAACCGCAAGGGTAGTACTTTTACACTGCGCACCGTTATCGGTTTTGTATTTTACAAAGGTATATTTGACCGCCATCTATCATATTATGCCACAAATCTGTATGGCACTTCCCATTTTTGCCTCTTACAATCCCCTCTACATAAAACAAAACGATGGAGTCTCATTCCAAACATATCTCGAACTTCTGAGATTTCAAACGAGACAAAATTCATATATCTTCAGGTACTATGAAATTTAAAATACTACAATTCGTCGCGCTACTGACTAAATTTATATCCGCAATGTAGGGCCAGAAAATGGTGGGGCCAATTGTCCCGATTCGAATCCGAGTCGAAGAACAAGAAAATGGTGACGCTATTGGTTCCTGGATTCGATTCCTGAGTCGGGCCAAAATCAATTATGCGAGATCAACTATATGTGGACTGTATGCGTGGTTCTCTATAACCAAACAAGATGGCTGATGTGGCACGTGGCAGGCTTGGGCAATGCACTCGCTATTACATACTCTATTATCTAGCCGGTGCCTTGTGCGGGAATTAAACTTAAACTGTTAGGAAAAGAAAGGGGCACAGTAAAAGAAAACAAAAGAACGGCTCAAGACAAGTTAAAAAGAAGCACTTGCCGGGGGATGATGCTCCTGGTGTTGCGATTGCGTTGTAAGAGACGATGTACGACGACAAATTCCACTATGCGAAGCGGTTACTTCTAGATTATACTGTGACCGACTGCCACAGAGGTGCAGTCACAACTGGCGTTGGTCTTCAACTGCGATACAAGGACGTCCTTTTATTTGTCGGCCATCTCCTCTTCCATTCAGCGGGGCGCGTTTCTTTATTGGCCGAAAAGATGACGCCACATTCTAGCCCCCCCCCCCCCTTTCAGTGCGTGTGGAAGGAATGCGATGGTGGGATGGAGAGAGGCACTGGCTAGATAACAAGCAACTAAGCTAAATGCGGGAGTACTCGTTATTCCGCGCAACTAACAATGGATCTATGTGTATGGTATACTGATACTGATAGAAATATTATTCTATATTTCTAACAAAATCTATCTTTTTATTTTAGAATTAGTACTTCACATTCCACCTAATGGTAAATGAATGCTATGTCCCATAGATATCCAAATATTCACGATTAAGAATCAAAATGCAGACGCATTGTACCCGTTAGAGCTAAGGAAATCATTATTACCAGTAAAAACGCTCCACTCACTCACTATAACAAACAGAAGACATTATGATACTATTTCATGCTATTCTAGACCAACGTCGACTTTTCCCCACGAGCCCATCCAGCTCTAAGTGTTATCTGAACTGACCTGAGAATTTTAGTTAACAACATTATTTATAATATTATGATGTCTGGTTGTTCCTTACAGGCAGGGGAGCTAAGGCATTAGAAACAGCAATGGCTCCTGGCATCACGCAAATCAAAGAAAATGAGGTGACAACTGCAGATGAGTTGTTGGAACATGTAATGGAAACTCGAAATAATGAAAAAACAAAAGCAAATAAAACACCCCAACACAACCAAAGCGCTCAGACTTCATCTCGGTTCGCAAACCTGACGCTCGTAAATAAGAAACAGAAGACGCCAACGACCACAAATGCAGATAATATTGCAGTGTCAACCCCAAACATGAACAATTTACCAATGAATGTTGCATTACCTAGCAATGTGAATTCTGCACCTGCAGTGCCTCCGAACATTGAAATAGGGTCATTAGTTGTATTGACAGTAAATGATCCATCATCACCTTCGAAGAAAATGCTACAAACTTACATTGCACATGGTGGTGGCAGACTGACGCCTGTGGCTCTGCCGGCAACACTCCTCAACTCTGTTGTGGGTTACATGAAGAAAGGCACACCTAAAAGCACTGTGTCTACTGGTTCTTCTCCTCACTTTGCATCTCCAAGCAGTGTAACTAGCCAAGACAGCCGGACTAGTGCCACTCCAAATGTTCTTCAAGTGAACCCGAGCCCAGTAAAAAGGCAAAGGCATAGTTCTTATACAATCACACAGCTTTAATATTTAACAAAAAGAAATGAGTCGATTTAGTACGGCAATTACGAGGTTATTTTCTATAAATGGCTTAACAATGTATATTACTGGAAGCTTAATGACTATAGTTCAATTGGCTTAAATTTATAAAAGGCTGATAAGTGTTTTATGGAATAAGGGTGACAAACGAGCACACAGTTCATGTGATGGTAAGTGAATTCTGTGGCCCATAGACGTCTACATTTATTTTCAATTAAGAATCAAAATGCAGATGCGTTGTCACGCCTGAAAACTGAGATGGAAGGCCTCCTTTCCAGTAAAAAGTTTTCGGTTCTCTACACTCACCATACGAAACAGCAGTATTAAGCTGCTATTTTACGTTTGTATTCTGTGAAAGTGTGGTCCTACCCCGGTCAAGCCGACCGATTCGTGCTGCAACCACAATATAACTGCAGCATGGCTCTACCACGTGATGAATCTACAGTGTTAAATTTAACTAAAGCGTGAACCACTTCTAATAAGCATTTTAAGCTTACTACCATGCTCCACTACATAGTTAGGGGAAATTTAGTGTTGTTATTAACATCGCTAGTATTTTTTAATAATTAAATAAAATTATGTACAAGGATTATAATTGTTTTTATAAAGGAAATTTTAAAAAGATCGAAACAATTGTAACTTATTTTGATTGTATTGGCATCAATGGCTTAGCACTTTCATTATACTAACTTAGGCTGTGTTTCCACCAAAGCTGTGTGGACAAAAATCCACCAATAGTATTACTTCATTCTTCTAGCCTTGATCAGCGCAGCTCTGGTGGAAAAAGGGTTTAGAGGAACGAGTTTTTAACATACAAAACAAGTTAGATATATGTGCGAGGAATGTATCTACAACGATGTGGCGTTTGCCTGCCCCAGATTCGTAGCGTACCGCTTCCTTGCATTGTATTAGTGAAAAGAATTCACTATGCAACCTTAGACTGCTACGCTACCTTGCATACCTCTAGTAACAACGTAGCCTTACTCTCGTGTCTTCCCGGGGATGTTTTTATTTTATTACAACATATTAAAAAAGTTTACTATGGAAGAACAATCTATAATATAATGGTACAGATATTTTAGATTAGGTATTATGTATCTATGTAGGTTAAGCTGTTAAATTTCACAGTAAGCGAGCAACCGAGTTTCGATCCCCGCCAGTACCAATGAAATTGTTAATTGCAATTTTAAGTGCTGATTTACCACGTGCTCGGCAGTGAAGGAAAACATCGTGATCGGCATTTCCTTGCCTTAAAACCCTCTTAGAAATGAGAAGAGGCCTGTGCCCAGCAGTGGGACGTATACAGGCCGTAACTTTAACTTTGAACAGATATTTTATGATGGAAATCACAAAGTAACACTTATAGAAATTGAAATATTTTTGTGAAGTCAGACGAAAACTTAATAAAGTAATTGTATGAGATAGTGTATGATGTCATAGTTGTTGAAGTCAATAAACATCTTATTTATACTTTTATTTAATGTTAATTTAATTTATAATGTGAAAACAAACAGTCTATTAGACAATTAAAATTGGGTGTTAAAATTTATTCAGGAATATGTTGGTGTTAATTAGCAGAATGTGTGTTACCCAATTAAAATATTTGTATAATATCGAATCATTGCGCAGTATACATTTTTAATGCTAATAAGCTAATAACCAATTCCTCTTTCAATTTCTGACAGAAATTGCCATTTCCGCTGCCCGCCCTAAAGCACGTTAGTGCTGTAACGCCAGCACTTGACAATTTTTGAAAAAAACCGGACAATAATGTACTTTAGCATTTGTTTAACAAACGCTTAAATTATGTGATTTTTATTTATTTAAATATTAACTGTCATGGTGTCTTGAGTAATTGCTTAAGCCAGCATTTTGAAAATAGTCAATTGAGATGAATTATAAAATTTGAATTATACATGTTGTTTAAATGTAGAAGTAGAAAGATACCAAAAAAATTTTTTTCATAATTTATACCGATTGAACTCATTCTCCTGCGATTGGTGATGTATAGTTATCGTAAATATTAACGTATATTCTTATGTAAAATACCTGCCTTACCTTTTTTTTTCATGGGGAAATGCCTACGCATACAAACATGCTTCATCTTCGCAGCATAATTGGCTGGGTTACGGAAATGTTTTCGCACACGTCCGCAGTCCCAACAGCGCCGAACGCTCCAGGGCTCCTCGGAGGCAGACAACTCCCCGATTCTCCTTTTCAGTTAAGGTGACCTCATCTGACCCCTCCGAGTAAGATACGCAGAAGCCATGGGGTCTAGAAAATCGAGCACTGGAAATACCAGTTCTCCTGACCCCAGCGGCGGGTATGCTCTAAGTGGCTCATAACCATACCAACACTCCTTCTCAACCGCGACTCTTAACTCGGCTGTGGCTGTCGGTGCAGGGGGGTGGTTCACCATGGGTGGTCACCCATGGTCAGCCACGGCTACTAAGCTCCACACAGAAATGAAGCTGCAACCTTCAGCAGATATGACAGCATACAGGCTACTGGACAGGCATCACTTATTGCACGCGATGAGACGACTTACGCAACTCCAATACAGCTCATATTGAACAAGCGATCTAGCGCAATAACAGCTCCATAGTCTTTGCCGTTTAACTTAATTGAATGTGGTTGCATCGTTTCCGCGATACCTGAGATTTTACGAAAAGAGAGGTTCTACAGGCAGCTGTACACGTAATCGTCGGAGCTACTCGCAAATGCGAGTAAAGACTTCAGTCTGAGAGAGATGAGAATAGTTCTCCAGCACCGTAAAAACGGTGACGCCGTCTCGGTAAAACCTGTACTTAAACTTCCTCAGAAGCTCTTCAATTTCGACCGTCATGTAGGCACTACTCCGGAAGGCGTGGAGCAGAAGTGCGGTTAGTCTTTTACTTTTTTGTACTACGACATCACGAAATACCAGCGTAAAGTAGAAGTTTACTTTTGCGTTTCGCTCGGAGAGTGCGGGTGGCCGGAGGCCCAATCCCCCCCCCCTCTCTTTTAGTATGGTAGCAGAATTAAATAAGACACTACCTAGGAGGGTATCGGCACCCTTAGTGTCGGAAAATCCCTCGCTGAGCTACCCTGCCACGCTATCCGTGAATTTTTGTAGCATCAGTGTATTTCATTCGAACCTTAACACACAATTATCTGGAGACGGCTTGCTCTTTCTAACCGAGACGCAGGTGTCCTCTCCGGCTACGTATACAATGCCTCAGCAGTCTTAAAGGTCCTATGGCGTGTAGAGAGCGACGATCGTCCTCACGTCTACAGGTGTCTCTATGGGTCCCAAAGCGGTAATGCCGACACAGACCAACTCATCGACTATCGAATAGCTGCAGACTTCTACAACAAGTCCCATCCGCAGAGATCGTTATCCTCGGTGATTTTAACGCCCACCACGCTGAATGGCTTGGTATCCGTTTAACCGATCATACGGAAAGATCTGTTTATAACTTTACCTTGGCACATGGTCTGACACAATTGGTTAATTCGTCTACGCGGATCCCAGATGTGGACAATTATGCACCTTACCTTTTGGAACTTTTGCTGACCTCATCCGGACGGATATCAGACGGATCTCTTCAGACCATTGTCTGATCCAGAGTACGGTACCACTCACATTCCCATAGCGATGTGTTCTGCAGGTTGCCGCCGTGTTGGGCACTATAGGGACAGGATGCGGTCTTTTTTTGCATCCTACTCTTGGGACCGCGTTTACTTTTCACCGGATGTACCCGACGTTGTTGCGGATTCTGTCGCTGATGTGATGCTTCAGGGAATGGAACTTTTTATTTCATCATTTGTGGTACCTATCGGTGGCAGAACTCAGCCATGGTTTGGTTGCTCCAGTAAAATCATATCACGCCAAAAGCTGGAGTGCTACCAGGCTTAGGCTGGCGCATCGACGTCTCGGGATGCAAATACCAGCGCTCATAAAAATAAGTATAATTACGCTTCACGGTCCGTCAAAAGTGCGATAGTCAAAGAAAAGAGAGAATTTCGGTAGAATTGGCGAAAAACTAGTTCGACTTCCTTCGGAAACACGTGCATTCTGGTCTCTTGCCAAGGCTATCTAAGAGAACTTTTGGCAGCCATCTCTTCCATATCTGCACAAGGAGGACGATTCACTGACTCACGCCGCAAAGGAGAAAGCCGATCTGCTGAGCTCCTTTGCGTCAAACTCGAATCTTGATGACGGGGAGAACCCACCGACGACCATCCTTCAGATCTCTCTTAGCGGCTGCTAGGATTTTCTTCAAGATTGGGATTTCTTTGTGCACAGTATAAAAACTGTTGATAATATTGCGTATTGCGCAATTGTCAAAGTTATCCACTTCATTTTTTTTTGTATTGCTTAAGTACGCTTCTTTCCCGGTGTTGACAGTTTTTGATCAGTACTAAGTACTTGGATTGCAGCTAGTACTTGAACTAGTCGGCGACACAACGCGTAATTCTGCAGCCTACTTTTTCATTGTCATCCGAGTCCTTTTCGATAGCCCAGTTGCAGCACAGGTCCGTTTTAACAACTTGGTCTACAGGTAAGGCAAAATATTTATTTGCCTTCTCCATTTCAAAATACTTGATTACTTTTAAGATTAAATTATATAACTTTTCCCATGTTTTTTTTTTGTAGTTAAATTTAACTTCTAAAAGCAAAAACAGTTCAAGCTTAACGATAAATGCCCAAACTTAACGATAAATGTTCAAACCTAACAAAAAAATACACAAAAACAAAACGAAAATAACATGAAGATACGCGTATCGGCAACGAAGATGCTAACCTAGTATATATCTATGATGCTAGCCATACTGACGCGATCGGGGCTATGGCGAGCACGGCGTGGTGAAGGCGGACGCGAAAGGGGCATAGCATCCAGCGAGGCACAGTGATATCGTGACCATGTTGTACGTAGAAATTCAGTAGCAATGGAGTTGTACTCGGGGATACATCGCATTTTTTTTTGCATAACAACCTACCTTTTACCGAAACGATGATTCTATAGGTATTGCTTAGCGTTTGTATCGTAAAGAATATAATTCTCGAAAAGCACCAAGTGACGATAGCATTCGAGAATGTTGGAAAATACCAAATCAACAATGCATATTTAAAATACAGGTTGCCCGCGCTCTATTAGAAGTGAAGAAGCGTTCGAAGAAGTAAGGGCTTCGGTTTAATAAAATCAATCATTAGCCATTCGCAAAAGACTTGAAGTTTATAAAATCAAGTTAGTCTATGAACTGAAGAGCACTACTGCTGACTGCTAATCGGCTAACAATAAGATTCGCAAATAAATGAGGTTCACTAAAGAAAATATTCTATACAGCGACGAAGCCAATTTTCATTTGAATAGACATATAAACAGAATTGTCGCTACTGGACAGAGGACAATCCAAAACGAAAACATCACCGACCACTCCATATATATCTGGTAAAGGCAACATCGGCCCGTATTTCCACAAAGTCCGACACAGATGAGCACTCACTGTAAATAGCGAACGTTATTGTGAATTTTTGGTCCAAGAGTTTGAAGTATATAACTCAAGAACATGGTTCCAGCAAGACGAGGCCTCTTGCCACTATTTTAACAAAGCAATAGGGTGTTTTCACCCATTTTCAAAAAGTATTTTAAATCAATCCTAGAGTGATAATGACAAACCAACGATAATGAAACCACTATGATTTTTATATTTTTTTTAAACCGAATAGTACCATAAAAATTACTTTTACTATATCGTTCTAAATTTTCGTGTGAAAACGCTACCCGCCATGCTGTTCAACTCGTGACGTCACTATCCTTGAATTTTACCGAATTTGCAAAGGAATAAGATACTTTTTAATGTTTAATAATGAGTCATCATCTGTCATTGTTGTGTTATCCTGAATGCAAAAAAAAACGAGAATAAAAACGCCGGGAAAGTTATAGATTCAAGTGCGAATTATTTAAATATAAGAAATACTTGGTACCCGAATACATTGTCAACAAAAAGTAGATTGTTTTTCTGTGAAGATCATTTTGATGTAAGTATGATTTATATTTAACAATCGTTTATACAAAACAAAACATTATGAGGTGAAGAGTATAGCAAATCAAACTTTGTAAATAATTACGTTAACGTAGATATTATATTAGCAATCATTATTATGTATATATATTATATATTCTAATGATTGTAATTATAGATAAACTAAACTATGA
>DWHP01003803.1:0-13068 GCA_018247895.1 Parnassius honrathi
ATAACATAAAATTAAAAAACCATCGATTATGTTGATGCATTTATTTTATTCGATTAAGATTATACCATTGTAGCTTTACACGTTGCGTTATTGTAAATATAACAATAGATAATCTTAATTTTTTATAATGAACACGAATGAAGACATATATGCGTTTCAAGTAATAATTGCCTATAATTTTATTAAATGTGGCCATCGTATCGCAACGTTGCTAGAGATGCTGATGATGACTTCATAAATTAATTCTGACAACAATAAAGACGATTTCAAAGTCTTAGAATTAAGTGAAATACTGATGTCTGCTGTTTTGTCTAAAAGAAACATGATTTTTTTACTGATATTTTTGCAAACACGATTTATTAATTTCTTATATTATATAGATAACAGGCATGTATTTGAAGTATAGAATTGTATAACGTAGCGTAGAATTAACAAACTAGTATTTATAAAATTATTAGATAGAAATTTAAATTGATTCATCTTCAACACTGCGATATTATTTTGATTAAAAACGGTTATCCGAGGGTTTACTCGTGTATTATGAAGGCAGTTTATAGTTGTAAATAATACAAGAGCAAATAGTACATTAGGCAATACAAACACTTGTTCGGTGCAGGATACAAACCCGCGGCCCTCAGCTCCGCAACTGAATGTTAAGCCAATGCTCCACGGAGCCGTCAAATTAAAAAAATACGAAAAATATAAAATACCTAAATAACTTACGATACGTAGCTATCCATGAGCCGTGTGAGCCCAGGGGCTAAGAGCTTGCCGTAAATTCTAACACCCATGCAACCTAGGTTCGATCCCTGCCGGCACCAACGTAATTCTTAATTTTAGTTTTGAGTGCTGATTTACCACCTGCATGGTAATGAAGGACCAAGGTAGGACCACGCCACTTTGTACATATAAACATCTTGAGGAAATCTGAAAAACTAAATTAAATATTTCGAAGACGCTATAATTAGATTATAAACAAGTCCACTGCAAAGGGTTAGCGCGGTAGGTATTTCCTTGCCTTAAAACCCTTACAGAAATAAAAAGGAAGCCTGTGCCCAGGAGAAGGACGTCTAAGCTGTACTACAAGTAAAAGTAAAAAATGACTTTCAATAAGAGTTAATTGTAACGTATATTAAATTGAAAAATTATTCTATTCTGTTCTATTTTACTTTTTTACTTTAAGCCACTGGACTGGTCAAGGTGGAAAACGGAAATTATTCAACGGTTGTTCAATTTATTAAGAACAAACTACTAATAGTATGCTATTTCTGAATAATAATAAATTTGAATTATTTTAGAATACATTTACCTGGTAAGCAACGAAGGTGACCGGTCAGTTCTTTAAAAACAAGAAACCGATACCCAATCACTAGATCAACAAGGCAATCAGCCGAAACACACGGTTGTTTTAAAAACCTGTTTCTCAAAAGGTGTAGGGTTTCGTTTTACTGAATTGGTAAATTCACCCGTAAATAGCGTAAACCCGTAACCAGCTCCTGGTATCCCGAACAATGGCCGTACTATCATTATAAATGTCGGATATAAATCCCACCGACAGAACAGGAAGCAGACAACACGAGTGTACGTGTACGTGTACCTACTTGGCCGTGTAGTGGCGGTGTGAGAACATACACTACCCCATATCATCCCCTGGGTGGCGTTCGATCTGACCGAGCGAGATCTGGAGTGAAGACTACGGCAAGTATCTATGGCAGGTCTATGTTCGGCAGTGTAGTTTAATAGCCCGTTATGATGGTTAAATAATATTATATTCTTTTTAGTTCCTCGAAGTTAGTTTTTATTGTTCATAAAAGGTATTATTCTATATTTATTATTCTAACGTCCGGGCCTAAGTCTTCTCTATTCACTGTGTTTTATCACCGACTTCGGACTGTAAAATTATTTGATTATTTTTAATAACTTTTTAATTACTAAAATTTTAATTTTAACTGACTTTAAAAAAGGAGAAGATACTCAATTCGATTGTAATTTTTTATGTGTATTCCTCAGAACTTTTTCTAGGTGAACCGATTAACATGATACTATTGAAAGCTCACGCTTCTAATGTAGGTCCCGCATAAATTTGATCAAGATTTAACTAGTTGTTTTTGAGTTATACTTAATAATGCGTATTTAATTGACTTTTACTACATTGATGATGTTCTAATTTTATTTATATAGGCAGGAGTATAAGGCAAATATAGGGCATCGGGCTTGGAGAAATAATGTAAATGTGAACTTCACGAAAAGGTATTTGAAACTCTCTTACCTGATTACTAAATGTAGATTTAACACGTGGTATAAATAGACAACCAGACACACAACTTCGATTTATCTCAATGCAAACCAATAGAGTCGAAATCAAATAGTGTCGAATGTTTTGATAACCTTGAAGTTTTTAAACAAGATAACATTACGATTACTATAACTGTAGTGTATTATTATCGATGATGAGACCCCTGTGATTTTATTTTAATATAAAGATAAAGACAAAGCAACTTAAATATCTACTGTTAAACAGATACTAACGGGCAACGGCGTGGCTGCACGGAAGAGTTATTTTTTCAAATTAAAAAAAAACATTATTTTGACACTCACAAAAAATATTGTTTATATGTACCATGTAGTGGCAGCGTGAAATATCCACTACCCCACATCATCCCGTGGGTGTTTTAAGAGGTGACAGAGGGAAACAAATCAGGAGATGGCTAGCATCGTCATCCTAATAAAGACTAAAAATAAAAAACTGCGATTGTCAACCCGCATGCCAAGCGTGGCTAATATCCCCTCTGTAAATGTTTCTATGGGGGAGGCCTACGGTTCTGAAGTAGACTTTAAAAGGCTGTAATGGTCATACGTCACGTTAAGCTTTACCGCCCTATAAAACCAAAACTAGGAAGAGGACAGAGACAAAAACACATAATCGTATACCATACTATAACTTATATATTAAGAAAAACTAGCAAACAAGCTTATGCAATAATTAGGAACATTTAGGAAAAGTTAAATTAAGAAAACTACACTACACACTTTGATTATATACCAGTCTATATAATCAAAGACTACACCATACTAAAATTGACCAAAATATTTACTATAATGTCGACTGTCTAATTGGCGTCGATAAGACAGCGCCCTTTTGACTCCTTTACTATTATTTGATTGACTGATGAAGAGTTGTTGTATCATAGTGCCATCTATGCAAACAAGCCTGTAGTTTTCGAGTTAAAAAGTGACCATATTAATCAGATGACCATATTATTACTCTCACGTACGAAGGTAATAAACCATAGACTCTTTTGTGAAAGAAAAATTATAGGCATCATTTTGAATTTAGAGTTCCTAATAAGATAAGACACGCTTGTCATGCGGGTCGGAATTCACTTCATTCAGATTTTCCCTCATCGCACCACTCCTGTTCACGAACACAAAAGTGCAGGTAGTTAATGGATGCAAGTGGCTCAGGACCGTACTTTGTGGGAAGGTCCGTATTCAGAAATGAACAAAACAGTTGTGATGGGCTATAGTGAGTATAAGCGTTGATGAATAAGATTCATAATTCCTAATTGGCACTTTTACTTAAGCAAATAATTCCCTTATGGTCTTGTGTCACATATATGCATGTCGAGATTTTTTGCCAACTAGGTAGTAGGCCTGTTTTTAAGAACAAGGCCCGGTTTCCAACAAAGCAGAGAGGAAAGGAGATAAGAGAAATGGATCAAGCGGAGAGGAGAGGAGATGTCTCATTTTTCTATAGAATTTTGTGCGACGAGCGAGTGAGCTGCGCGGCACAGCGGAGAAGTGGCGGCGCACGCACTTGCGCACCCCGTTCCCCGCCTCTATCTCCTCGCAGAATCTATGTTGCCGTCGATAATTTAAATATTGAAGAATTAATTGTGTTTTTTCAACCTCTAATTCCTCTTCCTCAAGCAAATTCAGATACAAGTTTTGTAATGACATGACGTCTTCCTTTAGTAGATATAACTTGAATGGTTTCGATCTCTCACAGCTGACATCTCTGCTGCACAAAGCTTAGAAATCTCCTCTCCGCTTTTGTGGAAACCGGGCCTAAGAGTGACAAACGAGCACAAAGAGTAATTGATGATGGTAAACGGATGGCCTATATATTTTACATCTATACTCGAGAATCAAAACGCCTTAAGTTAGAGAACTAATATAGTGTTGTTATTGGTGCTGTGTTTCGTATCATGAGTTTAGTGCACTCACCTTACGTAGCCCAGCACCAATAAACAACTATAATAGAGCTGCAACGTGGCTCTACCACGTATTTCACACCTTTCGAAAACTAGAGCCGTAAGAGTCAAAGCAAACCTTTGTTATCATTTACTCGTCCGTTTTGCTAATAAATAGAGCCCAATCGATATTGTCCAATGATGGTTCTGCCAAAGTATTCCAGAACAAGCATGCTTTTAGCACACCGTAAAAGTTAACAGCCTTGTAATATTGTCAAATATTCCAAGAGAGATACTAGAGAACTTGTTATGAATACCACGCTTGGAAGTAGACAGGGTACACCAAACATTATTTTATCTAACGACCTTTTAACATTATTAGTTATCCTTAGAGTGTGTTAGAGGTACTCTGTGAGAGTGTGGTCCTTGCTCTGGCCAGCCGACTTAATCCAGCTGAAACCATATTTTGATTGCAGTGTGATTCTACCCAGTAAAATATAGGAGAGATCGGAAAACCGTTTTAGTTTCAGGGTACTTGTTGTGACACTAATGAGGTCATAATTTCGACCCACGTTTGGAATTCCCGATTTAAAAAATGAACAGTTCTTGATTTGAAATCAAATGCCTGTCAAAATTTGATGAATACAAAAAGTGACATCATAACAATGATCTGACTACCTAAGATTAATAACGATGTTGAAAAGCTTTATAATCAAAGTAAAAAAATGCGTAGTGAACCTCACCGATAGCCAATCGAGCAGGTCTACAATGAAACAATATCGGCCTTGTATCCTCGTCATAAAGAGCGGTTTGGCGTCTAATTTACTTACGATGAAATAATAACTTATTATTAGCTTTGGTCAGACTAAACAACGGCGTTATCAACTGCTTATAAAGGATACACTTAATATATTATTGTACTTTTTGAGCTTCACTAATAACTGGCTGCTGATTTACCTAATTAAAGTAAATAAAACTAAAATTAACAAATTTAACTATAATTAAACGCAACATATGAAGTAGTTACATCTTTATATTGGATAAACTTTGGAAAACATTACTCGTAAAAGAAATACATTCCAGAATTTAATTCAAAAACTAGGGGTGTCAAACGAGCACACAATCTACCTGATGCCAAATAAATGCTCTGATCCATAGATCTACACATATCCTCGATAAAGAATTGATACCAATGCAGAAGCGTTGTCACCCCTGAGGACTTAGATGGTATGCCTAGTTAAAAATAAAAAAGAAATCCGATTACAGCCACTTATTAAGCATTTCGTTAGATGTGACTTCTTCTTCCTAGGAACCCGTTTGAGTAGGAATCTGAAGGGTATAGAGGGACAACGCGATTACGGTCTGAGTCATTCTATTTTAGTCTTTAGTCTTCAGTGGTGACAACGCATCTGTAGTTTCGAGTTGGTTACAGATGTCTAGGGTTGCCAGGTCTTTAAACCGAAAAGCCGGACAAACCAGCGAGATTAACCAAATATTTTGGTAAAAAGGACGGCCACCCTTAATTTTTTAGTCTTAGTAAAATGACATTTTTTAAAGTAAAACAATGCTTTTTAACATTTACCAAAAATCGTCTTAAATTGTAATAAAATAACAACAATTGAATAAATCTGTCTTCTTTATTATTAATCATTCGATATTCATTACAATATTAATTTCAATAATTGCTATAGTGTGTATGTTAGTACATGAAGAATGTAAAGAAATGGTCAAATTTGAAAAGCCTAACAAAAGCCGGACAGGCCGGATACCGTCTAATTTGGCCGGACACGCAACCAAAAAGCCTGACTGTGTCCGGCTTTATCCGAACGCCTGGCTACGCTACAGATGTCCATGGGCTCCAGTGTCCATATTCCATCATATAAACGCTATGTTTGATTGTCACTTAATCTTTATAAAAATACTGCTCTGTTATGTTTGTGTTCGGTAAGAGCATGGATCCTCCCTGATCAAGCCGACTCTATTGGGATACGGCATGAGTCTAGCACGTGTTAATAACATTTGATGATAATCATCACATTAATTCAGAATAACACGAAAATTTAATCCCGTCATAGATTGATGATATGATACGATTCAGCACGTCATATCGCCAATCGATATTTTCAATGACTCATTCGAAAATTACTTCCAACCAAAAAGTTAATGAAGTTATTAAATCTATGCGTTTGTTAATTATGCCGATGACAGCTATCAGTTGTTCTCAAACGAAATTGTTAAGATCGATTAGTTAGTTGGAGTTATTAACCTGAGGGTGTGTTTTTGTAAGCTAATAACATTAGGGGAAAAGTGACCGTGATACCGCGGTCCAGGTCTCATGGTCACCTTTTTAAAATCGAAAGTAAACCTTGGTTGTGACTTTTTTAACCGAGATAAAGCTTATCATTATTTTTTAAACAGGCCTTTAATTATACTTACGGGTTATCTATATGATAATAGACTGCAACTTTGAATTAACTACCTCTTATTACTATACTAATATGATTAAACAATCCTAATATTTAAAACCAATTTTCACATTACTTGAATACAATAGGTACAAATATTTTCTTTTCAATTAACGCATAGATAAAATCATAATTTAGTTTTAGGAATTGAAAAGAGGTAAGTACCGCGATTTGTTATAAAACACATTATACACAATATTATAATATTATAACTAGCGATCTGCCCCGGCTTCGCACGGGTGATATTTGGTTTCTACAACATCGACACCTACCAGGTCCAACTATGCCAATAACCTTGCGTAGGGGCAAGCAATATGTAGGCAAAGTTTAACCGTAATCCGATGAACGGTATAGCAACGCATAAATGCGAACAAACGAATATTAATTTTTATATATTAGAGTAAAAGATGAAATTACAATGTAAAATTTTTCTATATCATACTGACTGGAATAAGTTTTCAATTTTAAGTGCGCGCCATCTAACGCAGTACTAGCTAACTAACAGGCCACTGCTGTTGTTTGTAAAAAGTGAATGTGCATCGGTACAGCCTATGTTATTTCTGTTGACATTGTTCGTCGCAAAATTGATAGGGTCGCTAGTAACGTAAAACGTTTACAATCTATACGTAAAAACGTTATTTGT
Organism: Parnassius honrathi; assembly: GCA_018247895.1. Taxonomy (NCBI): domain Eukaryota; kingdom Metazoa; phylum Arthropoda; class Insecta; order Lepidoptera; family Papilionidae; genus Parnassius; species Parnassius honrathi. The sequence goes on from DWHP01003803.1 coordinate 7,302, forward strand.
ATGTCATTAGGATATATTGTATTTGAAATAGCTGAACCGATTATAATGATTTCTTAAAAACACAGAGAGCAGAGCAGCCAGGAGAGCTCGTCGTAGAGTCGCTATTATAAATAATAAAATCAAAAATCATCAAAATCATTTTGTATTTATATTTTGCCTCGGACCAACTTAAAGATTTGTGTTCGTCTGAGTATTTTGCAAAGAATGCAAGCAACGTTTTGCTAAATACTTTAAATTCGATGTCAATCGAGCTGAATGTAAAATCCTCGCAGTATAATTGTGATTGAATTAAAATACACTTTAGATATTTTGCAGTGCAGGCATCACAATGAAATAAATATGATCGTAACTAAGATATAATTACGAGTAAAAGTCGTCGGAAATTCGTTTCGCAGAGGAAAAACATTTTATTATAAGTAATGTGTCTGACAAGCACTGACGCACGAGCAAAGTTTTTAACGGATGGTAAGTGGATGCTTTAGCACGTTAACATATCTATCTATCACTCCTTGATTAAAAAGAAACGCTCCATAAAGACAATAATAATTTTTTTATTACCACCGATATACTCGACCACATGTTTTATAAAATGACATTTCTATCAAGGGCAATGAATTTTCAAAAACCGGTAGAAGAATTTAATATAGTTTTTATTAAATCAAAAATAACCCACTTATTATTATTTCCTACTGCAGTTGGTATAATTTCAAAAATCGGTCAATTTTTATAGGAGAAAAGAAAGGAACACGGAATGTCGCTTTTGTCGAATTTGCTTAGACACAACCAGCCCTAACTGCAGCTGTCCCTTTCATTTAACCCTGAGAGAAGCAACCCGTAGGGTGTCGTATGAAGCCTCAGAGGGAAGCAAACTAAAAGACGTGCAGCAGCATCTTCCTAAAGAATAAAAAGTCAACCCTTTCTGAGGCAATATATGGCGAGGCGAGGAAAACTTATCGAAATCTTTATCGGTATTTTTGTATGCTGTTATATGATAAAAAAACGACGAGAAAATTTGTTCCTGATGAATCCGATCAGACCAGCCACCACAAGCAGCACCTGTTTACAAGTACGGTGTAATGTGAAAGCCATTGTCCCTTTTGGGTCTTATTATAACGACAATTCTACCCAGCTGGGTTTATGCCAAGAAAAACAGTGGATAATACAAAACATCATTCCGTGGATATCGGAAGGTGAGGTGACAGAGGGAAACATTGACAAAACTGCGGTTGCCAACTCAGGCATGGCAACTATAGCCAATATTCCTCCTATAAATCAATCTATGGGGGAGGCCGATATTCAGCAGTGGACTTTAATAGGCTGTTACAGTAACGGCATCTATAAAATATATCTATGGTGATTGAGCACAACTAAAACTTACGTAAACTATATCGATTACAAGCGTAACGCAACTACCGGCTCCGTTACTCACAAAGTAAATATATTATTTGTCAGATAAACTGGAATAGGAGAATTTCCTTATTAATTATGCAATGAGGTTGAGCTCCAATGAACTCTCTTTCAACACTTACCTTTCAATGAGTGTCGAATAACATTTACTTATGTATTTCGGATATTTTTCTAACATATGAAAGCAAAAATTAAATAGTGCTTTTGCAGTTTTTTTAAGCTATAACTGCTATTACCCTAGTCTACTACTACCATCACATTCCCAATATCGGAATCAAGCTAAACATCAGCCGCCAGAAAATATTCATTCCTTCATTAATTATCAACATCCATTATATTACCATTCATTATCTTTATCATTGAAGAGACACGCTGCAGCTATATTATGGTTACAATACAAATGGATCGGCTCGACCGGAGAAGGAACACGCTCTCACAGCATATCAGCGTCAAACATAAGCTTAATGCGTCGCTGTTTCGTTTGGTACAGCCATGTTACAAAAAAAACTGGGAACCATTTTACTAGTAACGAGACATTTTATTAAAGTAGTAGGCAGGTTAGACGACGCATCTACATTTTAATTCATAGTCAAGGATAGATGTCGGTGTATTTTGGCCACAGCATCCACCGACCGTCGGGTGGACTGTGTGTGTGTTGTTTTTCAATGTTATCAAATATGAAAAACTCCCCCTAAACCAACAAATTTCTCCCGCCAAAAACAGCTGGCAGTTATCATTTACGGTAAACCACAACTCACGGCATCTGGTACGAAACGGAGGTGAAGTTTTCTCTTAGATATTAGTTATAGCCTATTATATGTCCCACTCCTAGGCACAGGCCTCCGCTCATTTCTGAGAAGATTTTAGGGCAAGGAATTGTCCGCCGCGCTGCCCCAATGCATGTTGAAAAACTACACGTGTCTTCGAAATATTTTTTTTCTTATTTCTCAGACATGCAGGTTTCCCTAAAATTGCAATTAACAATTTCATTGGTGCCGGCGGTGTTCGAACCCGTTTTGCCCGCGTACTGAAATTTACAGCAGGCGCTAACCTAAATCTTAGATAATGTAATTTAATTGAGAAGTTAGTTTTAAGAAAAAGTTTATATAAAAGTTTCTTGAGTATTACATTAATACACATAACAATGCCATAGTGGTTTAGCTCTTTAATTTTTGGTAAATTTTCTTAATTTTTTTAAATTTCTTTTCACTTTTTTAATTTTTCTACTTTTAGTAACATTCTAGTTTTGTTAATTCACTTCTAATCTAATTAATGTGAAATATAACTTACATTACGAAAAAACATTAACCCTTAAATTTACCCAACAAATCAACTTCCCCTCTATGAAATCTGCCTAAAAATATAATGCTGCCGCCCTGGTGGCAGAATAAGCCGTGGATGCCCTCATTAATGCAAAGGCCTATATTCCATGGAATTTGAAGAGCTGTAATGATAGTATGTATTCCCAAGTCATGCACGTTTCATCACGGTGTATTCCTTGATCGCCAAGAATATGATAAATCAGCACTTTTAACTGCAATTTTACGAATTTAAAATTTTTGCAAGTTGAGATCGAATACGTGCCGCGTACGTCTGTGAATTTTCAACAAACGTTCAGTTCCTGAGCTACCATGTCTTCTTATTACAGAAGTTATTTAATAATTAAAATTAATTCTTTTACTCTAACAAACAGAAAACATATATTTGGAACATGTGTCAAACAGAGAAAGTCATTCTCCGATGATAATAGGAAAGAAAGCGAGAGCGTATTTGCATAATCTAACCAAAGCATCGTCGTTTCTGCAATCAATAGGCATGAATTAAAATTCCATTAACGGCGGAAGTTTGAAAATAAATAATATCCAAAATAAAAATTCTCGAATCACTGTGTATGTTTTAATAGACAGTGAGAGTTAAATATATGATGCTTAAGTTCAAAGGCCAAGAGCACAAATTTTTTAGTTTATATTTCTGCGTATAATATATTTAAATAAACATTATTTTAAATGTGAATTTTTGCCACCCACTTCATTTTTATAAACCGTGTTCATTAAAAACGAAACTTCTCACAGAACACAACCGGCCATATACAGGCCACCGGTTGCTCTATGCTTCTTCTTTTACCTTTGGGCATAACAATAATAATAATAAACATTTATTTCTCCCACAACATAACGTAAATTGTTTTTTCTAGCAACAAACAATCACTGTTTGCTTTTTGAGATAGAACATACTAGCAAAAAGAAAAAAAAATCTTTATAAATTTTAGAAAATTTCTCAATATTTGTAAAATTTTAAAGCCTATAAATATAGTACGTGAGGGTAATATGGTCATCTGGTTAATACAATGACTTTCTTATAACTCAAAATCTACAGCTCTGTTTGCATAGATAGCTCTGTGATACGATAGCTCTTCATCAGTCAATCAATTAATAAAGGGTCAAAAGGGCGATGCTTTATCAACGCCATTTTGACAGTTGAAATTATAGTTAATATTTTAGTCGATTTTAGTATTCTGTAATGTAGTTCGTTATTTTTAAGCCGATTTTTCGAAGTGTTCCTAGTTATTACCAAAGTTTGTTTGCTACTGTTTTCTTAATATATTGGTTATAGTATATGGCTTTAAATAATTGATTAAATAACTTGTGCTTCGTGGCATACCTTGGGAGAGGCCTATGTTCAGCAGTGGACTTGTGAAGGGCTGTAATAATGATGATGATGATATGACTTTGCTTTTTGTCTCGGTCTTTCTCTTAATTTTGGTTTTATAGGGCGGCAAAGCTTAAGGTTTGTTACTGTCACGTACCTTATAAATAAATAAATAATCTAACCATTTTCTATGTTTTATAAGTGTCTGTCCGTATGCCAAAATAATAGACTCCTCTTAAGTTCAGAGGATTATTGGTGAGACATGAATAACCATTTTAAGAATTTCGTCTAATTGTCTGTCCGGGCTAATGGCTCAATAGACTGAACTGAGCTGAAAAGATTGTAATAAACCTCACGAACGAACAGCGAGCAATGCCAAGAGTAATCTTTGTTATATTTTATTGGAAAGACATGTAAGTTTTTTGTGATTTCGAACAACTGGCAAAATACATGGTTTTGCTTAACCAAAGACTTTTATTATATAAGATATGCAGATTTTTTTGTTCAAGTTGTACGGATGAAGTCGCGATATAAAGCCAACATAAAATATCACACTATGCACAAAGTGATATGGTTAATAAATTATAGACCAAATCATGAACAACGGCGTGTCATGAAATGTGCAGGCAGATCACGATCTGGCCGATTCCATGATCGGACTACGACAATTTTACAAATCAGAGAGCGTCTGCAAACAGACGACGCCGTTTGGTTAATGACGAATTATAGAATTTGTCGACGACAAATTGATATGAATAATTATCTATACGTATAAATAAAATTGAAATGGCTGTGCATATAATGAAATAACTGGCTTTTTGCTCAGGGTGTAAGAAATAAACAACCATTTTTAACTTTTTTGTCCGTCTGTCTGTCCGGGAGGATCTTTTAAAATTGCTGCACCGATTGTCATAAAAATTTGCGGACAGACAGAAAACGATGTTTTCTGAGGGACAAACTTAATATAAATAATTATAAAGCTTTTAACAAAATTAATTAAAAGAATGGCATGATTGGAGACACGGTAATGGAGGTTAAAGGGTTAAAGCCCTTTTACCTCTTAGATACCAATAAATGTAATTTTTTTTCTGACACTTCACTTTTTCATAAACTAAAATTTATAAGATATAAAGTGGCGTTATTTAGAATTAAGATACTGAAAGACTTCTTATTTCATTAATATTTCGTTGCTATTTTTAATAATCTCAAAAAATGTTGGATAAAATATATAATATTACAGCCTAGATTACTCCTGGAATTGCTGTCTATATGTTTGTGAAGTCTATCCGTTCCGAGGATATACAGACAGACAGTCACAATTTTTAAAATAGTTGGTTATTCATGTTTTAATCATCATTACAGCCCTTCACAATTCCACTGCTGAACATAGGTCTCAGGCAAATAGTCTCACTCAGCTCAATATAGCCAGTTATTTCGATATTATATACACTTCAACTTTTTTTTATTTATGTAGAGTAGGCTTTTATGATTCATATTGGTATATGAATAGTTATAAAACTTTTAACAAAATTAATAAAAAATTGGTTGACCCTGCAGGTCATCCCTGTACCTTTCCGCTAATTTCAAATGCAAAGCGCTCCAAATTTTACCAAGTTATGGCGTTGAATATGAAATATCGGAGTAATTTTAAAAATCATTTTTTTCAAAATTTTTCGTTAACGATATCTCCCGAACGGATCAACGGATTTTG